>JAQHUG010000368.1:1455302-1483566 GCA_028555095.1 Dicrostonyx torquatus
ATAGTAAAAATGGCAATTCTTCCAAAGGCAATATATAGATTCAATGCAATCCCCATTAAAATCCTTGTTGTCCTTCTTAAAGGACTTCAAAAAAACTAGCAGGTGCGTGAGTATGCTCAGAGATATATCCCCTCTACATGTAATATATTTTCTATATGAATAAATTTCCCAATAAAAGTTCCATTCTTTCTTCGGCCAGAGGGCACCACTGATTTGAATATTACCTCCAGTGCACTCCTTAGTAGCTGTAAGAAATCTTTCTACACTCTTTTTAACCTCAGGCTGTACTCACCAAGGTTTTGTACTCACCAAGAGGTGGACCTATTGCGCTCACTTCCATTACAAATTCAGAAGTTCCCATTACTTTTTCTGGCTTGGTAACGTGCTGAAACAACTCCTCGAAGCACAAAGGTCACAAAAGCACTAGACTTATGATCACGGCAAATCAAATGAAGAGGTCCACGGGGCTAAACATACCACTCCAGCGACCTTCCCCAGATAAGGGCATGCCACATCACTCTTCCAGTAAAGCCGCATGTTCAGCCACCAGAAAACTCATCCTGGTGTCGAGAGTTTTTACTAGGATTATGTTGTACAGGTGTGATTGACTAATCTTGGGCTATATGATTGATATTCAATCCCCCAGCTTTCCTTTCCTCCCTAGAAATCAGGCAAGTAGTGCCTGGTCCAAAGCCCCAGTCTTTCACTTGACTGATTTTTTTCTAGCATTTTTTTAAAGCTTTATTTATTTATTATGTATACAGTGCACCAGATCAATCTCATTCTAGATGTTGTGAGCCAGCATGTGGTTGCTGGGAATTGAACTCAGGACCTCTGGAAGAGCAGCCAGTGCTCTTCACCGCTGAGCCATCTCTACAGCCCTTTTCTAGCATGTTTAATGTCTATCCTGAGAAGCATATTTTATGGGACCACAACCAATTGTAGAGAGACCCTGCAATCCCTCAGGAAATACCAAAGATTCCAAAATAGTCTCTTTCAAGAGCTAGTGAAAAACAAATACCTACCAAATTATTAGACATTAGTTTCCATTGATACATACATTTTTGTCTTCTTTTGTTTTGTTTTTTGAGACAGGGTTTCTCTGTGGCTTTGGAGCCTGCGCTGGAACTAGCTCTTGTAGACCAGGCTGGTCTCGAACTCACAAAGATCCACCTGCCTCTGCCTCCCGAGTGCTGGGATTAAAGGCTTGCGCCACCACTGCCCGGCATATCTTCTTTTTTTGAGGCAGGAACTCCTGTAGCCCAAGCTGTACTCAAACTCACTATATAACTAACGATCACCTCAAACCCCCGATTTTCCTACTTCCCCTTGCCCAGTACTGGGATTAATAGACATGTGATACCATGCTTGGATCGCATTTTGATATTCTTGATCTGTAAACATGTCTGTATGTCTTCATGATTTTTAACATGCTTGACTCCTTAGTTACACGGAGGCATAAAACACATCAGTCCCCCAATATTTTCCTTTGGCATATTGATTTTAACAGTTTTCATGACACAGGAGTAACTGCAAAAAGCTGCTGTTTGGTAAAAGAAGTTTCCATTCCATTGGTATGTTCAATTAATATGTGCTAATAAAAATACATTTCTATATATTAAGTAGATTTTCATTAATAAAGGTATCTGTTTAAAAAACAAGTGCTAAATTACCTTCATCACTTGAGAGATATCATCTGCATAACAAACCATCAGAGTTTAAATATAAAAGGTCTCCCACAGGCTCATGTCTTGAAGGACTGGTCCTCAGCTGATAGCATTAATTTGGGAGGTTCTGGAAACATCCTGAGGAAGAGCCTGGGAATAGATTTTAGGAGAGGTGGGGAGAGACAGACACAGACAGAGAAACAGGCAGAGGATGTATTTACTGTGTGACTGTATAATGCTTGATCTGGGAGTTAGTATCAGTGCTTAAGATTGGCATAAAAGAATCTGCTTGGTTTGGCCAGGACTATCAAAGAAAATGGGACAATGGCAAATGACTACCTTTGAAATTGCTGTACCTTGAGAGTTTATTGTTACTCATATCGATTCTGGCATCTTCAAAAGACAAAAACATGTTTGTGTTCGATGATTGTTTCTGACACAGCATGCTCATGACATAAAGTCACAGAGAAAAAATGTGGCGGAACTTGGTCAGTTTTCCACCTTGATATGAACTCTTAACCTGTAGTAATGAGTGCGGGCCCCTTGTTCTGCAGCCCAGCTCCAGGCCGCGGGCCTGCTTTTGGTCCTGTCTGGCTAGCTTACATTCGAAACAATTACACAGAAACTGGATTCATTGAAATATTGCCTGGCCCATTATCTCCAGCCCCTTATTGGCTAACTCTCACTTATTAATTTAACCCATCTCCATTAATGTGTATCGCCACTTGACTGTGGCTTACCAACATGAGTCTAACCAGCATCCATCTTGGGCAGGAACAGCACGGCATCTGGCATCTGCCACATTGCCTTCTTCCCAGCATTCCGTCCTGTCTACTCCACCCATCTAAGGGGCTGCCCTATCAAAAGGCCAAGGCCGTCTCTTTATTCAACCAATGAAAGTAACACAAATACAAAAGGACCTCCTATACCATTAATCAGCAAGCCAGCATTTCTTAACTTAAAAAGTACATGAAAATCACCTGCAGTGCTTTATGAAACACCAGAGATGATGCATGGAACCTGCATTTCTCATAAGTTCTCAGGTCACACTATTACTGCTGGTTCTTGCACTGCCAAACCACTGGATAATGAACAGAGTTGTGAAGGTGCATCTCAAGATTCAGTGGAGATTCCAGTGTGCTGGAAACACCAGGAATGCAGTTCACCTGATGGAGAAATGCTGTGATAAGAAACAGAGATCACCCAACAGGGAAGCATGTGGGCCGCAAATAGCAGAGCTGCAAGCTTTGTCCAAGCCTTTAGGAGTTATCAATACACCATGTGTGCCTCATATCCCAAACATGCCACCACAGCATTTAGTAGTTAACCTATCGAGTGTCAGTCTTGTTTGGGCCCCATTCTAACTCAATGGGCCCTCGTTACTCTTTTTGGAACAGAAACGCTTCCTTTGCTATTATGTGTTGGAAGTATGTAACTTAAAGGCTTTTTATTTTTATAGGGATTCATACCTCAAAGTTAGACTTAATTCTCATAGGAGAACATTTATATGTTTATATTTAATGTGTGCCTATGTGTACATATACATGATAGGGGAGGGCATGTATGTACCATAATGCATTGCACAGGTCAGAGGACAGTTTACATGAATCACTTTATCTATCATGTGGGTTTCAGGGACTGAACTCAGCTTGGCAGGCTTGGTGGCAAGAGCAGTGCCCTTACCTACCAGGCCATTTCTTTGGTCTGAACTTGAACTTTTTAACAATGGTGGAAACATTGACTTAAGGGACTCTGGGAGATGGACTAAATGCATTTTATCTCATTATGAGATAGCCATAAGCCTTTGGGCACACGGAGGGCAAGGTTTTGATTTTACTATGTAATGTTTCCACAGGATCTTGCATTCTCAGTTGTTGACACTATTTAGAGGAGTTTGGGAAACTTTAGGAGGTGGAGCTAGATGGACAAAGTAGGTCATTTGGGATAAGTCCTTTATCCTTCTAGCCTATTTCATATTTACTTTGTGGCAAAATAAATGATTATTATTGTTATTATGAAAACTATTATTATTATTATTATCATTATTTTGCCACCATGATGTTTTGCCTAAGCACATGGAGCCAAGCAACTGTGCACTGAACTCCCTGAAACCTTGGCCTAAAGTCAACCTTTCCCCCTTTCAGTCATGTCAGAGTTTCTGTCACAATGACACAATGCCTGTCTAATATACAATATGACCATATACAGTTAGGTATGGATGACCTAGGTATGGGATTTCATTTCCAGAAACTAGCTCATCTACTAGAACACCCTGTATCCTACATGGTCAAACCCTTTGTTGCTCTCCATGCTATTTATGCACGTACCTGGCTCCCTGAAGAGAAAGTCGCCCAAGCATTTATTTTGATCCCTGTTAGTAATCCACTGTCTTTCCCGACTGACTCTGCATCTGTGGCATGTACGACTATTCCACTGATATCTGTAATGTGCTCAATAGAACATTCCATGAAAGGAGCTGAAGGATGTTTAAACTTTCTCTCTGAGGGCTCAGTAATAGAGTCTGCTGAAACAACAGGGAGAAAAGGCACACAGATGTATTTAACTTTAATGTGCATAGAGAAAACCAAAGGCAAATGATTACTCAATAGCCCAGTGAGGTTCAGATGCTTCTTCGTAGCAAAGAGGGATATGTGGGAATGTAATTTTGAGGTGTACTACATGGTCTATGGGGAGATGAATGAACCCAGGAGACAGAAATTACCTTGTGAATGACTCCCTTTCTAATTTGGAAGAGCCTAGAGAGACAGACATTACTGTGAGACAGAGTCTACCCAGGTGTCGATTTATTCTACTTTCCTTCGGGGAAAAGATGAAAAGTAATTGCTAATAACTCTTTAGCAAGTCTTAAGGCAAAAACGAAGTTCAGGTAAGGTTCGTCAAGAATATTCTGATCTCCAAAAGCTTTTGGTTTTAAATAATCAGGATACTACAGTCCTGACATTACTAGTTCTTCAAAGAATGTGTTAGTGAATCATAGCATGTAGCAAGGCTTACTGTTAAGATCAGGGAGTGCTCTGTTTTAAATTACTCTACATTGTGTAAAACAGTGCAGTGACCCTTTTCCAAACTGAGCTTTGTCCCAAGAGATTTCATTTAAACACCTCTTGACTGTAGGTGACTATTTTTACTCTTGGACTCTACTCTTTGGGGGGCCCACCCCCTAGCTCCCAAATAATCACATGAAGAGTTATTATTACTTATGAATGCCCAGCCTTCGCTTGGCTTATTTCTAGCCAGCTTTCCTTAAATTAGCCCATCTATGTTTTGCCTCTGGGCTTTTGCCTTTTTCTATTTCTGTGCGTCTTTCTCTCTTTTTCTGTGTCTGACTGTTGGGCTGGGTGGCTGGCCCCTGACATCCTCCTCTTCCTTTTCTCACTCTTCCTTCTTCTTTTTTTCTCCTTCTAGTTATTCTCTCTGCCTGGCAGTCCCACCTATCCCTGTTCTGCCCAGCTGTTGGTCACTCAGCTCTTTATTAGACCTATCAGGTGTTTTGGGTAGGCAAAGTAGCACAGCCTCACAGAGTTAAACAAGTGCAACATAAAAGAATACAACACATGGAAGGAGGGCAGTGGATAAGAACAATATAGCTCAGTAAAAACAAGTTTTAAAAAAAGATTACAACATATCTTTACACCATTAAACAAATACTCCACAGCAAAAATGAAAGTAACACACACCTTCAACTACTATTCTGCAACACTTGACTCCATTTTGAGGATGGAGAGTAACTGTGTGTTTGCATAGATACATAAACAGCACCATTGTCTGGCATTATTCCATGCATCACAGGCTGATCAAAGACTTGTTCTTGTGAGCACAAAAAGTGCTTCCCTAGAAATTTACTTGGGTAAACTGAGACTGTGAAAGCACACGAGTATATTAGAATCACATTAGAAAAAGCAGTTCCAAAAACTTGCTGAACATACTAGACTGAGGGAAGGGTCTAACTCCTTTACTTGAATCTTGTAAACAGGAAGACATCTAAAACTGTGATGGCAATGCCTCCTTCCTACCTGTCATTTAAGCACCTGGTGGTGTATATGTCAAGGGCTCATAGATAGAGAGCGTCCTACTATTCCTGAGGCTTTAGCTTGGCTCTGTTTTAGTTGTTGATGTAGCCTACTCAACTGCTGTCTGTCTGTTCTCATGTTCTCCCATCTGAACCTGTTCTCCACTTGTCCATCTGTTTCTTCATCTGGCCTTCATCTTGCCTCTTTGACTCTAAAGCTGTACTCAACTCTTCAGCTTCTTTCTCAAACATGTGGGCCACAACAGCAGCTTCTCCATTGCTTCCCTTTGAGTTCATTATCTTACCAACAAAGCTATTCTCATGTCCTTATCGGTTTCCCAGTTCTTGCTACTCCAGATTCTTTAAAGTCTATGTCTCTTTAACCCTTTGTAATCACTCTGCAACATACAAACACACACACACACACACACACACACACACATTAAGACATGTACTCTGAGAGTATCAGTGATTAAGATTACCATAAAAGAATTTGTGCTTTCTTTGGCCAGGCTATCATAATGGAGGGGCTATATGGCAAATGTGGCCATTAAAATTGCCATTCCTTGTGAATTTATGGTTATCCAATGAATTCTGGCATCATAGAAGAAACAAACATGTTTACATTTGTTTCTGACACAGCATGCTTATGACACAAAGTCACAGAGAAAGAAAGAGAAAGAATGTGGCAGAATATGTGGTGTGGGATTCCCCTCTGTATGCTGTGATTACCATTGATTAGTAAAGAATCTGTTTTAGGCCTGGCAGGGCAGAATGGAGGTAGGTATGAAAAACTATACTGAATGCTGGGAGAAAGAAGGCAGAGTCAGGGAGAAGCCATGTAGCCTGGCCAGAGAGAGACTCCAGAACTTTACCCATAGAGATACACAGATTAATGGAGATGGTTAATTTAAGATATGAGTTAGCCAGAAATACACTTAAGCTATTGGCCAAACAGTATTGTAAATAATATGGTTTCTTGGTGTAGGAGGGTTCTTCTATATTTTGTGTTACTTTCATTGGTTAATAACGAAAGCTGCCTGGGCCTTTTGATAGGGCAGGACTTAGATAGGCCAGAAAAAGAGGAGAGTATGCTGGGAAGAAGACTGGGTCAGGGAGAGAGCCGCCATTAAGCCGCCGGGGTCAGACATGCTGAATTTTCCTGGTAAGCCCACTACCTCGTGGTGACGTACAGACTCTAAAGAATGGATTGAAATAAGATGTAAAAGTTAGCCAAGAAGAGGCTAGTGATAATGGGCCAGGCAGAATTTAAATTAATATAATTGTTGTGTGGTTATTTTGGGCATAAGCTAACCAGGGCCAAAAGCAGGCCGTGAGGCCGTGGGACCAGGGAGCCAGGCAGGACGGAACAAAAGGGCCCGTGCTACCCTCAGGTGCTGGGAACACAGCAGCTGCCCCTCTTACAACAGTTTCTGTGTGATTATTTTGGGGATGAGCAGCAGGGAACAAACAAGTGGCCTCCTACTACAAACATGATCATTTTTCTACCTCTTAGCCTAAAAACTACCATTTCTTAAACTTAAAAGCATATGTTCAACATGAAGAACCTGGATATTTCATCATAGGCTACCTCATGACCATCACAAATAGCAGTATTATTAGGGCATTTTATGAGATAGAAGAAATGCTCAAATTCAAATATTTCTATCCTCAATTAAATATTGAAATGTGGGATTATTTCTAAACCAAAGTTTATATTGTTTATGTGCTTATCAAAAATGAAGAAGAAAAGTAATTAAAAAAATAAACTCATTTGAAACTCCTAACTCAATACAAGTCTGTGCCAATCTGCTAGAAGGTGACGGTGGTGCTATGTTTTCAGGGAAATACACATAATCTTGTTGTTTTTAGACCAATACTCTTATGGGGAGAAATAGCTTACAGCATGACATCATGGTCTGATGCTATTTAGCTGGGCAGGGTCTGCAGGGTCCGCAGATACCTATAGTTTTTTTTTTTTTTTAGCTAGAGATGAGTGGGATCTATTTGGTTAGAGTGGCAATCAAACAAGTCCTACTGGATTCCTTTGAGCAAGTGCTCACAATAACCAAGGTGAAACTTTAGACAAGAGTAGATGTATAAATCAGCTTCATAATTTACTGTTGTGAGATACTTGAAGTAATCAACTTAAAAGAAAGGAAGGTTTATATTAAGAGATGTATGCTGGGGGTTCTTTTCATTTTAGCACTTGAAGTACATCTTTCTTATCTTTATTCATTCTCCTGACCTTTATTAGGAATTCTGCTGTATTCACCTTCATAAGTAACTTTGACAGTGTTCTCTTACAGCCTGTTCTCTTACAGCTTTTAATATCCTGTCTTTGTTTTGTACTCTTGGTATTTGAACTATAATGTGTGTAGAGTTTTTTCTGATTATATCTATTTGTGGTTCTAAATGTGGTTCTAGTATATATATATATATATATATATATATATATATATATACTAGGTTTCAAGAAAATTCTGCTGTATTTCACCAAATAGTTTTCTACAACATCAGTCTGAAATTTGGTACCTTCGTCTACTCATGGTCTTTAAGTCATATCACAGGGGTCTTTAATGTGGTGATCATCGGATTCATTTTTCTTTATTACAGTCTGAATGTAGTAATTCCTCAATCTTGTCATCAAGACCTAATAGTCTCATGTTCACCTTGTTTTCTAATTTTTTTTGTGTTTTCTCTTTTAAAAAGTAATTAATTTGTTATTTGACAATTTCACATATATACAGTGTGCATACAGATTATTGCTATCCCTCTCTCTCTTAGTTTCATTTTAGTCCTATCTATACTGTCTCCCCCACAAACCTCTTTTCAAATACCTGTTTGTTTTGTTTTGTGATCCATTGAATTTAACCAGGGCCATCTGTGTGACTATGGACTTGGAGGTTTCCACTGGAAACTTATAGATTAACCTGTGCATGGAAACTAGACAAAAGGCTCCCCATCTTGAAGAATCTGTCAGTAGCCTACAGTTAAGCAGGAATGGATGGGGCCTCTTAAGCTCCTCCCTAATTCATGACTGATTATTAACAGAGCCAGCCTTGTGCAAGGCCACTGAAAGTAACCACAGCTCTTGAGAGTTCATGATTTTGCAATGGTTGTGTCATTCTCAGAGGATGGATTTTACTTTCTTCTCCCTCTACTCCACATCTTGCATTCTTTCCTCCCACAATTCTGCAGTTTTTCATTAGAGAGGATGGTATAAATATCTCATTTAGGGTTTGGGTACTTGCTTGTCACTTATTCTCAGCATTTTGTGCAGCCACAAGTCTCTGCATTCACTTCCATTCACAGCAAAAAGAGACTTCTCTGATAAGGCTAAAAGTAGCTCTGCTTATGAGTATAAGCATAAATATTTAGAAGGTATTTTTATATGTCAATCTACTAAACTATCAGTAGTAAATTTCCCCCTTGGACCTATGACCCCTCAATACATCAGTTATTGATGAGGCTTACTACACCAGACATATATTTGATATTGTGGAGTTGATCTCAAATCATATTAAAGAGTGCTTGATTTCAATCAAAACAATTGTGTCACTAATGCATAGATGTGTGGCGCATCTTGCCTGGCAGAGCTGGGTAAGATTATTTAACATCGTTTTTTCCCCTCAGATACCTGCATCACAGCGTCCAGCACACTGAACATTATTCAACAATGAAGAAATTTCTAACTCAGTTCCAGCTTGCTTTGTATCTTGCAATTAATGTCTGTGGCATGTTCAGTAATAGGGTCGTATCCTCTAGTTATGGTGGGCAGCAAAGAGTCAGGGCAGGAGCCTATATTGTTCATTGGGCTTCTGGAATATCCCTAACCAACAATTCATAAGGAATAATCCATACCCTGGCACTGGGAACTTTGTTTTACAAGTCAGTAAGCAGCATTTCTTGTGTTTTCTTCTTCAGTGCCTACCTCCAAGATTCTGCCCTGACTTCCCTCAGTGATAGACTGTATCTAGAAGTGAAAGGTAGAATAAATCCTTTCCCTCCCAGTTGCTTTTGGTCATGGTGTTTATAATAGCAATAGAAACCTAACTAAGACAGTAACCCTGATTTATAAATCTCTTATTTCAGTTAACCCTTCTCTCCAATCTTTCATCCTGACATATCTAAATTTTTCTCTATTTAATTTTTTTAAACTTTATAACTTTATTTTATAATGATGTCAGATTCTCTGGAACTGGAATTACAGACAGCTGCAAGCTGTCATGTGGGTGCTGGGAATTGAACCCAGGTCCTCTGGAAGAACAGTCAGTACTCTTAACCACTGAGCCATCTCACCAGCCCTATATTTAATGTTTTTTTTATCCCCAGATATTTTACCTTCTACTTTCATTTTCCCATCATTATATATATTCATATACCAATGTTTCGATAATAGTTTCCTGCATTAACAAAAAGAATAAATTAGATGTAGAAATATAATAAATGAAAATAAAACATAACCTACATACTACTACTACTACTACTAGATTAGAAAGGAATAAGTAAATAAAATAATAAAGGATAACCAATTGAGCCTTGGTGTGGTGGCTCATGGTTATAATTCTAGTACTTGAGAATATGAGACAGGATTGTTGTGAAGTTCAGAACATCTTGGCCTATACAGAAGTTTCCATTATAGTCTGGGCTGTAGAGGGAAACCTTCTCTCAAACAACCAAACAGATAAAACCTCAAAGTACTACATAGACTAAACTAAGAATTTAAACACCAATAAAGTAAAAACATAATAAATAAGGAAAATGGTGGTGAAAAGAAAAAGCATAGAAGTACGTGCACGAATGAATTATGAGATAAAAACAAGAGAGAGTGTGGCACGCATGTGCGCGCACGAGATATTCTCCACACTTAAGAGATAGGAGTGTTTCTCCTATTTGTCTTTGTCTTAGTAATTCTAATTTTGGAGTTTTCAAGTTAGAGGAGTAATATGTTATTTCTCATCACAAAGGTCAAACCATAGGATGCTTTCAGGTGCTGAGAACCCAGCAGCTTTACCAGTTGGTACTAGCTAACACAAGAACCACTACAGGGTGCCCCTCATACCCAAGAGCTTTGTGACAACTCAAGGACACAAGTGACTAAAGACGGTGTCTGTGGTCCCTTCCCACTAGCTTGAGGACTATGTGAGTGGTTGCTTGTATTTACTGTGCTCTATAATTAGTGTAGAAAATGTCCAAGCATTTCCTTTAAGTGTCTCTGTATTAGTTACTTTTCTATTACAGTGATAAAACACCATAACAAAAGCAACTTATAGAAGAAAGAGCTTATTTGATCTTATGGTTCCAGGGTGATAAGAGTCCATGATGATAATGCCTGGAGTTGGAAGCAGAGAGGACCAAATCAAAATGGCACAAGTCTTTTGGACACAACCTTCCCCTAATGATAGACTTTTTCCAGCAAGGCCATACTTTCTAAGCATTCCCAAATAGGGTCACTGATTGGGGACTAAAATTTCAGATGTCAGAAATTATGGATAATTTTTGTCATTCAAACCACCACAGGTGACCAAACCTAAGCAATCTATTCAGTAAGTAGGGAATTGATGATCCTGCTAGTCCTTGCCTTGTTTGTATCTGTCCCAGCCCCCATACTGATTCATAGACTCGGACTCCTTGAAAGTTGAGCATTCTACTTTCTTCCTCAATGCAAACTACAACTACCACAATGCAGACTTCTGTTCTACTCATAGTACATTTCTTGAGCATGCAGTGATTCTCTCAGGTTGACTATCCACTGAACCAGTGAAGAGGAGAGCCCAGTTGGATTTGGAGATTCAAAAAAATGAATCATCAGGCCTGTTGCTCTCCATGACTAAGTGTATAAGAGCATATAATGGAACAAACGGCTTTTCTAGATTGAAAAATGTGGCAGTTTTCAATCCACTGCCGGTAAGGTCAGAAGGGAACACCCATTTTAAGACTATTGCTCCCAATAGTGGCAACTACAAGGAAGCTGGAATGTAACAGAGACCCATTCTTCAGCATTGCCTCACTATGTGGATCACAAACCCCATCTCATAGGTTATAATTTTTTGATGTACTACATTTGGAGGACTCTCTACATCTTTTCTTCTCTCTTTTGTTTGTAGCCCTACAGAGAGGGATCTTGCCCTCTTTCTATTTCACGCGCTCGTACTCAATGTTTGAGCTCTGCTTCATTTGCAGTTTTAAAGTATCTCCAAGTTTTACTTGTTTGTGAACAGTCTATTTTTTTTAGACTGCAGTGGTTTTCTGTGATACCCACAGGCCTAGTATTTTGCTTTCATCTCGTGGAGATACTGGAAAAGTGCTGAGTGACTATAGCCTGCAACTTATTGATTCCATACAAAGAAAGTTTTGTTTTGCTCACAATTTAGAGTTTTCGGTCCATGAGTGGTTGGCCCATCACTTTTGAGCCTGTGGTGAGGTGTCATATCTTGTTGGCATTGTGGAAGAAATTACATTGTGGTAGTAGGAAAGCAAAAGAGAGTACAAGAGCTAGAGGCCCCAAATCCCCCTCTGTGACCTACCTTTCTCTCACAAGACTTTACCTCACAATGTCTACTGCCTCCCTACTTTGCCATGGGCTAGAAACCAACACCACATGGGAGCTTTTAAGGTATACTTATCCAAACTATAACATGTCAGGGAATGAAATGGCTCTCAAGCTTAAGCACAAAATAACAACCTGTGTGGATTTTTAAAAGTATAAATCTCAATGTCCAGATTATAGTCTAGACAAATTATAGTGGAGCTGCCTGCCTCAGGTGCACTCATGCAAGCATTAACATTTTTATGATTTCCACATAATTCCAATGTGTAGCCAAGCTTAAGAACCAGAGTTCTGCAGTGACACTTTTGCCATTTTAGATTATATAAGATTTCCCTAAGGATCTGTGATAAAGTTGATTTAGGGCAGACCTGAGATTCTCTGTGAGCTTCCAGGATACCCGGGTGTAAGACTACCAGCAAGAATTACTGACAAAGTTATAGTGCACTAGCGCAAACAGCTTATTCTCCTGAGACTTGCTGCTCCCTTCTGCTTGCTTGTCATCTTATCAGGAACTGAATAATGTCAAGAAAATGGAGGAGGTCTAGTATTCAGTTCCTGTTTATAGTATTAATATCCCATCTTTGTTTAGGCAGTAAAGCGACCATATGCGATGTTAAAGAAGTTCAGGAACTGCGTTGACCGTTTAATGTCTCATTTATATTACTACTATACAAAATATTCTGGTCTATTCCTTTGGATAGGCTGGTAGATTTGGTTAGGCCTCAATAATCCTCTTTATCACTGTACAGTGCAGCAGTTTTGTAAGGGGCAAGGTATTTTTGAGGTTCAGAAAATGATGTCCCTTAGTTTGACCCTTAGAAGTAACCTCATGATTAGAATCTTTCTGAACTTTTTTTGTCCTCCCCATCTCTTGTCTCTCTACCACTCCTGAAGCACAGGAATGATCATTTTCTGGAGCTCCTCTGTATATTTAAAGTACAGAATATTAACTCATAGATACACTGGAGTTGATAACACATTCAGAGTCTAGGTAAAGTTTTCCAAGGCTATCATCTGGTTTTTTTTTTGTGTGTGTGTGTGTGTGTGTGTGTGTGTTTTATTTGTTTTTTTGTCTTTGCTTCTTGAAGAACGTATTTAAGCTTCAACCTTCTAGTCCTTTGAATTTCATATTTTTGTGAGTCTCATGTGTTCACATATTAATACATGGAACTAAGAAAATAGTTTTTTGTTTCTATTCTTGTCTTATAATAGTTTGTGGAGTGAGATGGATAAAAAAGCAGGTGCACATGTTGCTCAAAGAACCTCATCAAAGGAAACAAGAAAGGGATAATGATGATGATGATGTTGTTGATGATGATAATGATGATGATGATGAATACTACTGAATATTTAGCATACCAACTACTACCTTATTTATTATTCGGAACAGTTCTATTAGTAAGTATAATTTATAGGCTCATTTTGCATTAATGAAAACAGAGGCTTGGAGAGATTAACTTGACCAGTCAGCAAAGGACATAGCAAGATTCAGTTCCAGGGACGTCACACCCTAATTTATTGCACTATGCTGCTTCCAGGTCTTGAAAATGAGCCCTCCAGTAAATATACATGTATGCCAGTAGTTTGCCTTCTCTTATTTCTCAGTAATGAGACTGAAAATTTAGGAATGTGGTGGAACTAGAGAATCTCAACTACTGGAATCCTGAAAACCTTTGATCTGCTCAAAAGAAGAAGCCCTCAGCTCACATCTGGCAAACTACATTATCTATTTCTCACCATTATTCTGAAATGAGACCCAAATAATACATATAAACATAACCTCAGTTTAACCTCAAATGAATTAATGGATGAATGGAGTCATCCAAATATGAAGTCTATTTTTTAATCGTCTATTTTAATCATATGCCCATCATTTTTTAATTTTAGTATCTAAAAAAATCACGCAGGTCAATTAATGATAAGCATGTCTTCTGTGTAATTCTTGCACTCCTCAAAAGTATTCAGATTTGTGTATGAACCATTCCACTACTTTTTATTGTGCTGGAAATCAAACTGAGGGCCTTGTACATACTAGACAAGCACTCTGCCACTGAACTACTCCCTCAGCCTCTCATTCCCTTCCTTTCATTATTGTCTTTCTCCAGACTTTCTCAGCAGCAGCATTATTGATCTGCAAAGATGATAGCCCTCTGTTGTGGGAAACTGTCCTGTGCTGTTATGGGTTAAATAATGTCACCTCACCCCAGTTATATTAAAATCCTAATTCCATTTAAAGGTTATAATGTATTCCAACCAGAATAAGATGCACAACCCAGTGTTACCAGTATTGTATTACTCTGAATAAATTTAATCATACACACGTGTTCTCCTAAAAATTACCATTTTTTTCTTTTAAAATCTGTGTCTCTGTGTATGTGTATACATGTATGTGTCTGATACATTTATGTATATGTGTTCATATGAATACATGCATGGGGTATGTGTGTTTGTAGTTGCTTGTAGGGGATAGGATTTGACATCAGGTATCTTCATCTTTTGCTATCCACTTCATGTTTTGAGACGGGGTCTCTCACTGAACCCAGAGCACACTGCATGGCTATGCTAGTTGACCAGTAAACAGAAGGGATCCTCCTGTCTCTGTCTACCCAGTGCGAAGATTGCAACTGCACATCACAATGCCTTGCTTTTTAATTTTTTGAATTTTATGAATATGAGTGTTTTCCTGCATGTATATCTGTGTACCATGTGCATGCCTGGTACCTGATGAAGTCAGACGAAGGCATTGGATCCCCTGAAACCGGTGTTACAGATGGTTGTGAGGCACCATGTAGGGGCTGGGAAATCAACCTCAGTCTTCTAGAAGTTCAGCAAGTGCCCTTAACTGCTGAGCTATCTTTCTAGTGCCCCACACCTGGCTTTTTACATGAGTACTGAGGATCCGAAGTCAGATTCTCACGATTACATGACACGCACTTTCCTCATCGAACCATCTCCTAAGCCCCCTGACTTAATGCTTTTAATGAGCACTATGAGTTTGATATTCACTCAGATTGATTCACATGGCTCTACTATATTTATTTTCTTGTGTATATAATATTCAATTTTGAGGTCATATCTATTTCTCCCTCTAGATGGTTTCCCTTCTTTCCAGGAACAAGACAGAAGCAGACAAGTTTTCAGACTCACATCTCATCATTACAGTAACTAAAAAGAAAGACCTTCAAGGTCTTAACTTTGTGCTAAATCCTCCTATAAAGGTCTTAACCTTAGTATTTTATGAGCTCACCTCAGTTTTCATTTCCTCTTCTTCTTGCCTTTCCCCCTTCTTTCTTCCACCTCTCTTTCTTTCCTCTTTCCCTTGCTCCTTCTCTCTCTCTTTCTCTTTCTTTCTTTCTTTCTTTCTTTCTTTCTTTCTTTCCTGCCTAGTAATATGTTTAAAAACTCATTTCTGGCTCGATCTGGAATATATGACTTTAATCTCAACGCTTGGGAGGCAGAGGTAGATAAAGTCCTATGAGCTGAGGTCAGCCAGGCATACATAGTAATTGCCAAACCAGCCATAGTTACACAGTCAGATTCTCTTTCAGAAACAACAATGACATCAAGAATAACAGAAAAAACCTTGCTATTCCAGAATTGCAGAAAACTTTTGAGTTATAATTCAACTTCCATGTTTTTGAGTTTAGGGTAATGTACAAGTTATCCCCATTTAGTAGAAATGGTGCATCACATTTCACATAACGATCTTTCCCCTGAGCTGGTGTGATATGGCATGATCTTCTCCCCGTAATCCATACCTCCCAGTCAACTTCACAGTATTAAATGGAAACAATGGTACCCTAAGATGCAGTATGTTGCCAAGCAACAATGCTAATAAGATATGTATGTATATTCATCATGGTTTTGATTTGCAATGGTTTCAGTTTAGTGTGAGGTCTTTAGGATGTGACTGTGATGATTCATAGAACATCTGATTAATCAAGGGTGTTAGGACCAAAGGAGTGAATTTTTGTCCTCCAGGAAAGGAGTAATTTCTTGGGAATGAACTGAATAGTTTTGTGAGCCTTAAGATGTCTTGGTGTTGGAATACTGAAATATGTCAACAATATTTGTTAACTGCCACTATCATTCTTTCAAATTTGAGGTAGATTTTTTTTAAAAAAAAATATTTTTCCAAAGAGGTCTTGAATTTGAAATCCTCTTCTTAGCCTTCCAGGCAAGAAAGATTGTGAGCACATGCCATGCTGTCTAGCTTTAACAATCATCTTCTACAACATTCAAAGAAATAGATTTTGGACATTCTGTATAATATTGTTTTTCCCCCGGCATTTCCCTTTTTCCTTACACTCCTGTTACAGACTGGTTTAGTCTATAGTTTATGATAAAATAAAACGTCATTTAACAGTTGCTAAGCTGAAAGATTCTACCATATGTCCTTCTAAGCATAGTTCCAGAAGAATTATCTTTTGCCTTGTGTTGAGAATCAGAAAAATCAAGGGTAGAAGTACTAACTACATTCCTAGGCTGAACTGATGCAGGTCGTATATGCTTCTTCTTTCCATTGAGGTTGGGACAACTAGCAGAAAAGACTGACCTAAACAGAACAATTAGAGCTGTAGAGTCTATGCTTTGTTGAAATAAAAATTAAAGTGGAGGCCAGACCTGAAGATATTTTGAGCAGACAAAGCCAGCCAAACCTCATGAGTGACCTTCATCTTGTTTAATTTGTGAACCTAGGTGAAACACGATTTAGAACATTTTTTTGTAAAACTGAACATATTAAGGGGGAAAAAGCACTGCTAACTAGTCAGAAGCCACAAAGTTCTAGAACTAGGGACTTCCCTTCAGGATAGGCAAACATGGCCACTCTGTAACTGGTTTCCTTTGTTTTCTAAAGCCATTCTCCTGCGCTCCCTTGGTGCCGCTCCTGAGCCACTTCTGGTTAAGGGCTGAAAGTAGGTGTTTGGGCCCATGAATCCTTTAACATTTTATTATGCCTCATTTCAGCCTTTAGGAGGCCATAAGTTGTATGCTTTACATCATTGCAATTTTCCCTCCTTTTTAAAAAAGATAAATGTCAGAAAATATCTTAACTAGACAAAGATGAGCTACATTTTTATGATGTATAATATTACTTTAACTATGTAAAGGTGTGTTACTTTTGCTTATGCTGTATTTGTTTAGTGATGTAAAGATGTGTGTTTAATTATGAAAAGATGCATTGTATTTGTTTCACCTTGCCTGCCAAAGGCACCTGATTAGTCTAATAAAGAGCTGAATGGCCAATAGTTTGGCAGAGAGAGGGATAGGCAGGGCTTCCAGGCAGAGAGAATAAATGAGGAAAAATCTGGGCTCTAAAAGAAGAAAGGGAAGAACGAGAGAAGAAGGAGGAGAGAAAGAGGAACAGGCCCTGGGCAAGAAGCCAGGCAGATGCCAGACAGACGCCAGACAGACAGACTGAGAAGCAGTGAAGTTAAGATTTACAGAAGTAAAAACAGATAATAAGCTCTGAGGCAAACATTAGATAAAGAGACGCAGATTAATTTAAGTTAAAGGAGCTAGACAGAAAAGAGCCTAAGCTAGGTTGAGCTTTCAAAACTAACAAGTCTCTATGTCATGATTTGGATGCTGATTGGTGACCTAAAAGAAAAAGCCTGCTACCGATGCCTGCACAATTCTAGGAAGGTTTCACAAGCAGCAATTTTTGACTCCTTAGTGAAAGCTTTCTACCTTTAATTGGCAGACACAGGAGTTAACATGCTATACATTGTTATTTAATTTGTGTGTAGTTTTACTTTGAAAGAGAAAAAACTTCCACTTATGTTAATAATGGTTTTGTGGTGTTAGGTTTTGAACCCAGAGCATATCACATGCTAGGCAAGTACTCAACTCAGCTACAATCTGATCTTTCATTTAATAATATTATAATATTTCTTTAACCATGTTCATTTTGTATTTCATGAATGCTATTGATAGAATATATTTGGGCCACTGCATTTTCTTTTCAGTAAAAATAAAAGCTTAACATATATAAACTTGAAATAACAATGTAAATTCAACATAGTTATTTTCTCACTTATAGTTCAGTCGCTTTTAATAGATTGCCTTTGCCATTTTTCCTTTTATTGGAAAATAGAATTTTTTATATACTATATCCTGGTTACTATATCCCCTCTCTCTACTTCACCGAGTTTCTCCCAACTTCCTCTACTTTCTGGATCAACTCCCTTAATGTCTCACATTAGTAAACAAACAGGCTTCTAAGGGATTATAATGTACTATAAAATAAATCAAAATCTAACAAATTGGAATTGGACAAAACAAACAGAAGGAAAAGATAAAAGAGAAGGCACAAGAAACAGAGACCCAATTCTTCACATCCTCAGGAATCTCATAAAGACACTATACTGGAAGTGATAATACATATGCAGAGGACCCCACGCAGACGTGTAGGTACTGTGCATGCTGCCTCAGTCAATGTGAGCTCATATGAGCTTCGCTCCGTTGATTTAGAGTGCCTTGTTCTCCTGATGACCTTTATTCTCTCTGGCTCTTAAACGCTTCTATGAAGTTTTCTGAGCTCACGGGGGAGGAGTTTGATGGGTTTATCTCATTTAGTGCCAAGTGTTCCAAAGTCTGTCCCTCTCTATGTAATGTCTGGCTCTGGGTTTCTTGAATTTGTTACCATCTGCTGCAAGAGGCAGCTTCTTTGATGATGAGATTGCCTGGGTCTTATGAAATATTGCTCTAGTACATATACACTCACTCTTTCCTGCCCGCTTGCTCTCCCTCTTTCTCCCCTCTCCTCCTTAGATATATTCTCAGTCCAAGTAGAAACATAGATCATACTTCTAGCACCCAATTCTGTATGGGTGATGAACAAATCCCATCATATTCTGTATTTCTCAACAAGTCTCAATTCACGTTTTGTCATACTAAATTTGTATAAGACATAATATTTCAAGCCATTACAAAGTTATCCACTGAAAAGAATGAGAAATGAAATTTCTGATGCCCTTGAGCTACAGTGGTAAATTAGAAAAAGTGACTGAAGTCCTTCAGATGTTAGTCCTACAGGCATTTGCCTTGAATATGGTGAACCTTTGAGTTTTAAAGATCATCTGTGTTGAAAGGATCCTGTACTGCTGGAAGACTAATGATGTACATCAAAGTACCCAATATTTACACTTGTTGAAACTTCTGAGAGGTGAATGAAGATCATCATCACTAAAGAAGGCGCTTCTTAAGTCCCTAAGTTGTCTCACCTGTAGTTTTAAGCAATGCAATTGAGACACCAGTAGCTGTAACCCTTGGTGTCAAGTTCTTAGTATTTTCTAAAGTAAACAGACACCCTCCAGAGAGAACCTCTTAATAGGTATCTTTTATCTTTACAGATAGTTGCCAGTAATTGTTTTATATAGCTAAATATTAATATTTTAATTCAGTCCTAAATGATTTAGCCCAACAAAATTTTCAGAAATATGGAACTTATTGAAATTTGAGTTATGTTTTCATTTACATGATTATCTTTTTGCAAGTTTGTACATAGCCACAGGAGACAGGGCTGCATATTAAAGTAAGTCCTCTAGAGGACTGATGATGCAGATAGATGATCCCTCTTCTGATAGAATTCCCAAGAAGAAAAATACAAAGCATGATTGTAAAGACAAAGGATAGCTGAAGGTACATCAAAATGGCCTTTTCTAAGTCAAATACCAAAGACTATGGAAGTATTTATGCCAGACAAGACCTTTTGACAGAGTTAGAAATTGATTCTGAGGCCTTGCTCCACTACAAGACTTTAACACTAGTCTCTCTCATCTAGATTATTAATGAGAGTAGAGTTATTCAGTATTTTATAAGACATAAAATACTTTGGGTAATCAAAGTTCAAGTTTTTAGCACTTTAACATGACACAGATTATCTACATGTAAGAAATAAGGTGTAAGAAGTAATATTAGTGCTATTTTTAAAGGGGGTTTAATAAGTAGAATGAATTCTAATGTGTTACTCAATTTAGTGTGCTGCCCTTTTTAATTCAAATGTTACACGTAGTTTCAGAGAAAAATATAATTTAGCTTGTCCTTGTACTTGGGAGAGATAAGATGGACTGATTGGCAGAGACTTCCAAGTAATAAGTGGTTGCTAAGTAATTTCATTAAAAGTAATGAAAAAGAGAAGAAAATGTTCAAAGGAGAACATCATAGAAATTAAAATTACAGGTATGTTTAAAATTAAATAGATTCTAGTGAATTACTTTAATCTTTTTCAATTTTATGGGTAAGCCAATCACTATGAGTCACTAAGGAAATTGAGACCACAGGGTACATATAGATAAAATGTAGCTATTCATTATTCATGCCTCTAGCTTCTAGTTAGAATACACTGGCGAAAAAATATCAACATTTCTACTGCATATATATATTGTGTATATATATATATACATATATATATATATCTTTTGCTAATTACTAAGTACAGTAGGGTAGTGCTGCACATTGATTAGAATATTAAAAAAAGAATATTAAAACATCTGGACTGGAAATGTGGCTAAGTGGAAAAGTACTTGCCTAACATGTACAAGTCTATGTGTTCTATTCCCAGCACTATAAACAAATAAGCATAAAAAGTAAAACACACAATTATCTATTTTCCTATCTATCTATTTAGATATATCAGAATGACAATTTATTATATGTACATATAATTGCCAAGTTTTAATAAGCAGGCACAGCAATGAATATTCTCATGTGCCATTAGTGGAAATATACATAATAAAATAAATTTGAATAATATTTGAGAATAAAGCTTAAAATGTGTACAGCCTGTGAGATAACAGTTCTATCCCTGTGCCTTTCCCTCCACAGATATATGTGCTTATATGTAAACAGCACTTTGAACAGGAACAACTCAGTAGTTGCAGTATTGTACCAATGGAGATAGACAGGATAGCATACCATTCACGTAGGCAATGGATGAATTAGACTTCCCCATAACAACACAGATAAATAGTAAATACAAATGAAAGGCTGAGCTAAATATGTTAGTCTATATCCTAAATGGTCTGATTGATAGATATTTCAAAAATAGGCCAAGATGAAGTAATTTCTATTCAGTATGAAAGTCAGGATACTGAGTTTAGGCAGAGGGTGTTTAGGATTATCATAAGGAAGAGACAGGTGAGGAACTTCTAGGGAATTCATCATTATACCATCACGAAACAGAAGGAGGACACAGTGCTGTTTTTCAGTAATCTGTTATATACTCATGCATTATGATTGCATGAACAATTACAAGATGATATATTAATGAAACAGATCTAAGTGGTATTTCAGAAATATAAATTATTTATACCACAAATGGATACTTACCTACAGAGTACTTACTTTTATTGTTGCTCTGGTAGGAGGGCACCTGCAAAGCAACAAAAGAAAGGAAGAGTTTGTTTAGGCTCATAATTTTGGGGTACAGCAGGATTGTATGCTGACAGAACAGTGAGATAGCTGGTTGCATTGTGTCCACAGTTCACAGTCAGGAAACAGAGAAGAATTTCTCCTTTTTATTCAGTCTGAGACCATAGACCATAAGATGGTGCCATACATATACAGGGTAGGGTCTTCCCTCTTCAGTTAAACCTCTTTGGAAATACCTTCACAGACACATGTAGAGGGTTTTTTCTATGTGGCTCTAAATGCTCTCATGTTTGCTATGAAGATGAGTCATTACACTGGGCCTCTGTTACAGATGTCTCATTATTCTTAACCCAGGTGAGCTTAAAGAGAACAACAACAACAAAAGTAACAGATTTCACTTCATTTATTTAGCTAGCTATCAATATGGAGTATGATTGGGAAATGCCCTAGCTCAAAATGAAGGGAAAGTTAAGTGATAAAAATAGCCCAAGGCTAGAAATTAGGTCCTAGAAGCCTTTAACATATGGGAGGAACTGTATTTGCTAATGAATTTCTATCTCAGATTTGAATTATGTCCGCAAGCCTATTTGAAAATTGCTTTACTTTTCTCTCTCATTCTTTATGATTTCCCTACATTGCCTGTAAGATGTTTCGATTAATTTTCTTAAACTACTGACCAAGCACTTATAACATTTATTATTTGGAAGAATATAAAGAATTCAAATTCAATCATTTTGAAAATCCCTGACTAAGTATTGGAGCCTACGGGGTAAACACAAAAATCAAACTTGAGAACTTTTAACCTTCCTCTCACTGATGTATGTGGAATGCAATTACATGAATATGTATTCCTGGCCAAGAAAAAGGAAAAAAAAACAAAACTAAAACCAAACCACTTTGGTAAAGTTAATTTTCTACCAGTAGCTTACCTGGGTCATTTTTTTTGATAGTGCTTTATTATTGTAATTTATAACCTTGTATGTGACAAGATAGTCATTGGAAAAGGGCATTTGAGTTAATAAATTTAAGGTTTGAATCCTGAATAAGGGAGTATCATACATCAACCAATATAGTGCCTAAAAGAATAGAACACTTAACAAATTGCAATTCACTAAAATTTTATTGTGAATGGCAAAGAAGAATACATTAGAATGCAGATTAAATCAAGCAATCCCTTCTATTGCACCTATTGAGGTACTATTGCAGCTAGATATGGGGGAACCATCCAGAAACTTTGACTAGATTTTTATTGTCATGAAGTCTATGAGTACTGAAATAAAATTCATATCTTCATTAGAACATATTCTACTTAAGTGCATTCTCAAAACATGTTCTAGTATGCTTAGATAGTAACTTCAAATCTTTCAGAAGTGCATATCTTCTATGCCCATGAAATGTGTGGGTCAGCTTTAGTTGCTAAGAAACCAAAGCTTTAAATTAGTTCTACTCTCAAAGGGCAAAGTTAGAAAATAATCATTTGTTCCTAATTAGAAAAAGAGATATACAGTTTAATATTACAATGTACAAAATGTCACTATTTGTCTTGAGTTTTGGTTGTGTCTTACTGGAAATCATTAGTCCACCAATTCCTGGCAAAATATTTTGCACTAGGATCGTTAAGAATATTTCCCATTTTTAAATTTTGGATTCTGAAGTCTTTCTACAATCTTCATCACCCCCTCTCTCCTAAGGCAGGAGCTGATGGAAAGTAGGTGGGTGAGAGACTTACCTGGGGACAACTATTAAATTAATAAATACTGAACGAAACTCATATTTAAAAATTCCATGTGACCTGTTCAACCTTAGCTACAAGCTAGTTTTAAATGCCCATGAGACAATAAATGCATCTGGAGGACAGAAGAGAGAATCAGTTTTAAGAATATTTGCTTATTTACACCATAGAGGGAGAGAACTGATTCCCACAAGTTCTCCTCTGACAACCACATTTGCACCATGGCATGTGCACTCCTTCCCTGCATAAATAAATGTGTATAATATATATTAGAATTTGCATAGATGCAGAGGATACATACACCAAAGAAAGGGAGAACAATAATTTTGAAGGTAGTTGAAAATGTCAGAATTCTGAAGACTGTTCAATGGACTTATGAATATGGAAATTAACACCTATCTTGGTATAAGCAATTTTGGTCCTTGGAAAGAGACAAATTACATTGTGAAGTGTGAGAAGAAGTGAGGAAATGGAAATTATTGAGCATTTATTTGTAAAATTGGGGTGAGAATATAGAAAAGAAAAATGGGCATCAATCTGACAACCTACCTCAAGACTGAGCAATACCACTTTTGGGTATATACCCAAAGGATGCTCAATAATACCTCAACAACCTAAATACCCGTCTACCAAAGAATGGATAAGAAAAATGTGATATATTTACACAATGGAGTACTACACAGCAGAAAAATAATTACATCTCGAAATTTGTGGGCAAATGGATGGAGCTAGAAAACAACATATTGAGTGAGGTAACCCAGACAAATATCATATGTACTCACTCATAAGTGACTTTTAGACATAAAGCAAAGAAAAACCAGCCTACAGTCCACATTTCCAGAGAACCTAGACAACAAAGATGACCCTAAGAGAGACATACATGGATCTAATCTACATGGGAAGTAAAAAAAGGCAAGATCTCCTGAGTAAATTGGGAGTGTGGGGACATTGGGGGAGGGTAGAAAGGGAGGTAAGAGGAAAAAAGGGGAGTGGAGAAAAATATATAGCTCAATAAAAACAATTTTAAAAAAGAAAATGAAAAAAATAGAGTGGGAGATTGTCAGCTTAAGGAAGTTTAAATACTAGTGGAAGGAGACCTGGTATTCAAAACTCAGGGCTCAGAGGAGAATTTTCTTTTGAAACTTTGGTTTGTAAACTTTTAAACTTCTTTGAAAGGAAAGAAAACAATGATCTGGTGAGTTTGTGGTAGAGAGAGAGGTTTTTAGATGTGATTGAAGTAGGACTCTGCTTCCATTTCTTTGCCTTTCCAGAAGAACCACCCTTTTCCAAGACCAAGCATTCCTCTCAAGCGTACTTTCCCCTTGTTGACAAAATGGTCATGGACATTCCAGGCTGTACATATACTTACCTCTAAATGTCCCCACTAAAAGAGCTAAAATAAAAACAAAAATTCCACTGAAGAGTGACACTGCATGGTTATGAGTTGTGAAATGAAAGATTATTTTTTCTTCATAAACTGTCTCATGTAGTTGGTTTTTATTTTTTGTTTGTTCGTTTTTACTTCTTGGAGGCCCACCACCTAGCTTCCAAATGAATACTTGGAGACTTATTCTCATTTATGAATGTCTAGCCTTAAGTTGGCTTGTTTCTAGTCAACTTTTCTAACTTGAAATTATCCCATTTCTCTTTACGTTTTGCCTTTGGACTTTTTACCTTTATTTTTATATATCTTTGTTTCCTTCTTACTCCATGGCTGTGTGGTTAGATGTCTGGCTGTTGGTGTCCTCTATTTCTGCTTTTCTCACTCCTCCCTCTTCTATAGAGCCTACATTTCTCCTCCTATTTATTCTCTCTGCCTGGCAGCCATGCCTATCCCTTTCCTGCCTAGCTATTGGCTGTTCAGCTCTTTATTAGACCAATCAGGTGTTTTAGGCAGGAAAAGTAACATAGCTTTACAGAGTTAAACAATGTATCATACAAGAATACAACACATCTTTGCATCATTAAGGAAATATTTCACAGCTTATATGAATGTAGTACATCTTGAACCAATATTCCACAACAGTCTTGTATTCTTTTCCTTTTTACCGAGTAAATTCTTTCATTCAGTAGTTCTTAAATGGTGGCTCAAAAGTTAAGGGTGCATGCTGCTCTTGCAGAGGACCTCCACTGAGGAGCTTGCACCCGCCAGCAACTCCATGGTTATCTGTCAACCACTTCTTGTCTCCCTGTACACTTGCACTCATGCCCACATATACCACAGAGACTAACATGTATACACATAATTCAAAATCAAAATCATCTTAACAGGATAATTTTTAAATAAAAAATAGACATTGTAGAGAGTATAAAAATTGATTTCCTGATGAATATTAGTGAAGTTTTTCAGCTAAAATTCTCTTCTAAAAGAGTGGGAGTGAACTCTATCTTGGGAAGTAGTGGCAAAAGGTTTACTGGCTGCAACTAGCCCCTGACTGGGATATCTAGGGAATGAAGGAAAGACAGATTGACCAACACAGAAAAGCTGGAGTAAGGTGAACTGGGACCTCTAGTGAAGAAATCACAGAACTCTAGAAGCATGGATGTTTATTACATACAGTTGAACTGGAAAGGCAGAGTTGTTACATACACATAGAAAGAATGTAGGGTTTATGGCATATAGTAGAAGCAAGAAAACAAGGTTTGCTAATCTTCATAGGACAACCTCTGTAGGCGGCAGTCTTCAGGCCACTAGTATCAAGGTAGAGAGAGTTAGAATAGACATTCTCTGTACACACAGTCAACTCCCTCACTCTGTCCCCCAAGAAAGACTTTTACCATCCCTCTGAGCTATGGTGTCATTGACATACCCATGTCCATATCAACAGCACATATATTCACTTGGGACTTCTCTCATTCAAGGTTTTCTCCTCTCCCTAAACATATCTTCTTGACACATGAATCCTCCAGGACGAGCTTTTCTCTTCTCTGTGGGGTTGATGAAAAGGGTGGTGACATCTAATAAAGATGATCAGAATCATCTATTGAGTCCATCTATATTGTACTCCCATCTGTATTTAAAGTAGAGCAGACAAATGCCACTGTATAATATTGAACCATAGAAAATCTAGTGATAAATTTAGATCCCATAGCCGGCCTCCTGGGACCCCTTATTAATTAGTTGCACAGTCTTACATTGAGTGATTCATTAACCACACAGTGACACAGTTTAACTGTTTGGGCTCCCTTATTATTATTATTTTTCCTGGGGAGTGGTGGTACTTGCTTTTGTTTTTTTTTCAAATTATAATTTTGTAAGATTGTGGTTTGTATAACTTCTTAAGACTTATGTGCTAAGAACACTTAATGGTTATTTTGGTCTCATATCCCTACTCCCTCAGTCACTCTCATAATTTCACTCTCAGTATATATTTTCTATGAGAAGTTGGCATTTTAGTTTCTAAGATATTACTATGGACTAGGTCAAGGTACTGTCCTGACATGAGAAAAATACATTTATAAAAAATAACTACATCACTGTCCAAACAAATCTAAATTTTCAAAGCAATAGGGAATTTTATTATTTGACCAGTGCCTGCATTATACATCTCAACAGAGTTTAAGTTTATTCTGCATTGGTCTCTTCCACTTAACGAATATTTTAGTGGAGTTAAAAGGGTAACCATGGTTACTGAAATAAAACTCCTTTCATGTGTGAAGGCAGAGGCTGAGCACGTTTGAAGTGTTACTCATACCTCTACATCTTAAGAGCATTTAACAAATTGGACTTGTCTTCACCGTTCTGCTTCAGATGGCTTTCGTCATTATTTGAATGGCATGTACTTCTTCATCTGAAGTACCTGCTGCTGCTTCAATACATGTAACCTGCCTTGATATCACAGTTAGGAGAAATTGTCCTGCCCTACTGCTTGATGCTTTCCTCCCCATGAAATTCATTTTCAAGTAAATAGCCTAAGAAGTGGTTTTATGAGCATTAAACAAGTAATTCTTCAGTACATTAATTTTGAAAAGCGTTGGTTGCCAGTGAGTACAAAGAAAGAACAAATTCCAAGGCTGACATTTTCTAGTCTAGGGACAAGAAGGCATTTATCTGAAGATTTTCTAACGCAGGCAACTGGACAGCCATTTAATAAGACCACAAACAACAACTATAATAACTATTGAATGTAAGTACATTATGCAAAAGACATAATTTTTTTACTTATAATACAGCAGCTTCATAAAGATTTTATTATCTCAATTAAGCATCCCAACTACTAAGTGCCAGAGTCTCAGATCTGAGTCCCAAACTCTCCTTATTGCATCACTTGCTACGTGCTTTTAAAAATAATTACCAACTAACAATTTAGTTACTTTTTAAGGCACTGGGATGTTTTCTTCTAAAAGGTGCATATAGAGAGTTGTTATGTTATCTCCCCACGTTTTAGTAGACTTTTGCACATGATTTTTCCCTTGCTTGTGAAATATAGATGGAAACCAGAAGGATGACTGTTGGTAGCCTCGATTCTGCCTCATTTCCTACTATCCTACCTAATAAACTAGTAAATATGTTTTGGTGTAATTTTTATGGAGGTAATATATCTAAGAATCAATATGATATCCTCATCAAAGTGATGATTATGGTATGGTGGTAGAATTTGCCTTACTAAAATCATTTCTCCTTAAGTGTCAAGGAAGCATGAAATGTTTATATTTTACAATTAACCTAGCAAACTTTGGCCTAATTTATATCTCCTCACGTATGAAAGAGACAGTATTTATTTTTTTATGTAAATTAAGGTTTTATTTCTTTGTTTGTAGTAAACAACAGCCTGTATATGCAAGTTATGAAAACAACTGCGTAGGTTACTTCACATAAACTTGAAGACATCCTTTGCTTAAAACCACTGAATCTACACTTGGACTAGCTAACATCTGACTGGTGCTTAAAATGGGATAAAGAGGCT
>JAQHUG010000368.1:1484881-1520037 GCA_028555095.1 Dicrostonyx torquatus
AGGGGGGAGGGCCTTGGGCTTCCCATAGGGCAGGGTATCCTGCCCCATTTTAAGGAAGCAGGGGGAGGGCGGTGGGGTAGTGGTGGAGCGGGAGGGCCGGGAACAAGGGGAGTAAATGTAAATTTTTCTTTTAACAATAAAAAAATGAAAAAAAGAAGAAAAAAAAGGGCAAGAGCTGTCAAGACAATATCCATAAAGCAGAATAAATTTTGAATTGTTCTCAGTCCTTGAGACAATATATTAGGATCAGAATCTTGTCAAAAACTAGACCAATGACAATTTTTTAAAAACCTGTTCAATTCTCAACCTGTACTTAGAATATATGCCATTGAACTTCCTTCCTTCTTTCCTTCCTTCCTTCCTTCCTTCCTTCCTTCCTTCCTTCCTTCCTTCCTTCCTTCTTTCGTCTTTCCTTCTTCCTTCCTTCCTTTCTCATACATTACATCCAGACAGCTACATATGGACCTAAGCTTCCCTTCCCTCCACTCTTCCCAGTTCTCACACACACACTGCCCCTCCCCCAGACCCACTCCTCCTCCTTTCCCCTTTGGAAAAGAGCAGTTCTCCCAGGGATATCAACTGAACAAAACAAGGTACAATAAGAGTAGACCCTCACATCAGGGCTGGATGAGCCTTAACCATTTAAGGGTTGTTAAGCCAGGTCAGAGGCTGGAATAAAAGAAATTCCTTCTTTGCTGTTCTGTTATTTAACCATTTAATTACAGTGGCAGAGATTGTGCCTGCTTATTTATACCTTGGGCTGTAATTTAATCGTATGCCATTTATTTTGGTGCTCAAATTGTTTCCATTTTGGTCATTATGAAAGGCTCAGAGTGACTAATGAAATTGAGAGACTGTCACCGTGCTCTGGAAAATGAAAAAAAAGAGGGTGGGATTTGTTACCTGGAGAGAGGGGTGAAGCGCCCAACTGGAAAACAGGAAGCTTTAATACTAATCTCAATTCTGAACCACTGTGATTCCAAGTCAGCCAGGTAGCCTGTAAGGCATTGTAAAGTAGCAGTTCTAGACAAGAAATAGAGTCAACTGTGCCCAGTAGATAATGAGAACAATAAAATGCGCACGCGTGCGTGCGTGCGTGCGTGCGTGTGTGTGTGTGTGTGTGTGTGTGTGTGTGTGTGTGACTTTACTTACTTGTGATACTCTGACATATGGAAGTGAAGTGGTTTGGGAAAAAAAATGAATAAAACACCACTAAGTTGTTGCTGTTGTTTTTACGAAATCCCACATCTTCAACACACCACTATATATCCACAGTTCATTTTTACCGAGATTGCCTTCTTACTCTTTTCAATCCATATGCTATAACTTTTGAGATGAGGAACTTATTCTGTTGTTTAGGGTGGTCTAACATTTACTTTATAGTCCAGGCTAGCCTGCAACTTGCCAAAATCTCTGTTTCAGCCTCTAGAGCACTGCAGTTACAGGGTGAGACCCCACATCTGGCTCACTCTTTTACTGTTGATGAAACCCCAGACTTTATTTGGATTCCACCAGTTTTTCCAATAACATCATTTTCTCGTCCAGCTTACCTTGTTGCATTGGTCACCCTGTTTAAAAGACTGTTGGTCATGTATTGCACTAATGGGGGTTATCTGGTGTTTTCTCATTGTTTGGACTTTTGAAAGAAGAAAACCACACTGGAAAGAGATGCTTTAATCACATCATAATAAGGGACACCTGACATCCACACTAGTGATACTATCCTTCATAACTAAGATAAGGAGCTATTTGCCAGGTTTTTTCACTGAACAGTTATCACTTTTCTCTTGTCATACTCTTAATAAAGCTAATCATTAGTTCATACTCAGTGAGAAGATGAAGCACCAAGTTTTGGAGAAGGGGGATAATCTAGATATTGTATACATGGTTCTATGTCTTCTACTTTGAGTTCTGTTATGGTTGAAATATGAAAATTCCTCACAGGTTCAGTTGACAGATGTGTGATTTGGAAGAAATGACTGAATCATCCTCTGCCTTTATTCATGGCTTGTTCCAGGAGTTGTATTAATCTATATCATGGCATCATTTGGAAGTGGTGGAAACGTTTGGAGGTAGGGGACACTCTTGAAAAGTGTAGGCCTCTGGTGTACATTCTTAGAGGCTATTTCTTGCCCTGGCCCCTTCTTTAGTAGCTCTTTTTATCTCTTGTTTACTGTGAGATAATCAACTACCACATTCTCCCACTTCCATCATTTTCTGTTTCACCATGGACCCAGAAGCAGGAAGTCAAGTGGCCATGCATTGAGCCAAAACTGTGGTCCAAAATAAGTAATTAGTCCTTTAAATGCTTCTGTCAGAAATCTTCTCACAGCAATGCAAATATAACAAAGAAACATTATAATCAGATATTTCGTTGCTCAGTCTTGGCAATGAGGCACATATTAAGATTGCTTGCCTATCAATTTGGCACACTTTATCCTTTATATTGGTTTTGGGATCTACAAAGCTTTATAGCTTCATTTTTTCCCACTGTGTCTTTCTGGCTCCCACCCTAGAATTGATCATTTCTTTGAGAATTGCTTATGCCTTTAAATAAAAAATTGTAATGTTCTTGACTCAACATGGAGAGAAAACCCCATCGTGTGAAAACTGAGTTTGAGTTTTGACTTCCCGAGCATACCAGCTGCAACAGCTCACCATAAACTTAGTGGTTCCAAACAACATAAATGTAATCTTACATTTCTAGAGGTCAGAAATCTGAAATAACTCTTACTGGAATAAAATCAAGGTGTTGGCAGATGTGGACTCTTCTAGAGGCCTCAGAGAATTTGATCTTTGCCTTTCTTACCTTCTAGACGCTTTCTACATGACTTGACTCTTAGTGGCATAAATCCTCTTTTGGTTTAATTCTCCAAATTCCTCTCTCTCCTCTTATTTTCCTCCTTCCTATGTCCCACCAGCTTCTTTTGATTGCGTTGACTTCTTCTGGGTAATTCACGCTATCCCCTCATTTTAAGAGCATCTTCAAAACTGTATTTTTTGTAAGGTAAAGTGTTCACAGGTTCTAGAAACTCAGCTTGAAACATCTTTGTAAGCTATTATATTGCCTGCCACACAAATATTAATAAGAATATTATTAGTCCGGAGTTTGATTTTCCAAATTAGCAGTTTAGGAGAGAAGATGACAGTGAAAATAAAGAGAATGAAAAACCCTAGACATAAAATTGCATGACAAAATTATTATGAGGGTTCGCAATTGTTATCTTAATGAATAATTAGTTTGGAATCTTGGCAGAAAAGTGCCCTGAATGTATTGTTGTGATGTTACTCACCATATTTGGCAGCTCTGCTTTCAGAAGTCTCTCCCACCTCCTCCACAAATTCACTCTTGCAGTCAACCTTTATTTTTCTTGAGTACATGGTGTTTTCTTGACTTCTAGCAAAGCATTAATCCTTCCTGAGATCGTCATGCTTAATCTACTTCTTGCCCAATCTTCTGATTTGCCTCTCTACTAAGGTCCTAAGTGACTTTCCATGCACTGTAGTGCAAATTCTTATTGGTCTTAATAATAAAACCTGGAGTCAGATATGGGGGTAAATGCAGAAAGACCAGAAAATCAGAGCAGCCAGTCACTAGTTCTATTGAATTTTCAGACTAAAGGGGAGATCCTGTTCCTATGAATCCTCAGACAGAATGCTTCAAGCTCCTGTCTCCTCCCGCCTTATGTTCTTCTCTCCACCCAGCTATAACACTCCTGTCTCCACCTACCTAGTGCTAGGATTAAAGGCATGTGATCCCAAGGGCTGGTATCACCTTTGTGTGAGCTCTGTTTCTCTTTTAGACTGATTCAGTCTCGTGTAGCCCAAGGTGGCCTTGAACTAACAGAGATCCATCTGCCTCTGTCTGCCGAGTGCTGGGATTAAAGAGTGTGCCACCACTGCCTGGCCTCTATGGCTAACTAGTGTGGCTCACTTCACACACTGATCTTCAGGCAAGCTTTATATGTTACAGCACAAGCAAAATATCACCACAATGCACCAGTTATGTTAGTTGTTCTTCTCAAAGGTTGCATTACAACTAATAACTTACTTATTGTGATATATACAAGTATTAATTATTTATTAATTAATCTTTTTCTCTAATAGCTTCATTAATATCTCCTCTCTTCTGCTGAAAGAGCATCCTTGAAGTCAATCAATAGGCACCATTTGACAAAAATGACAGCAGCCATTTCTTTTTCTTCATGGATATTTGTTAATATGGATTTTGAGACTTCAGGCTTAGAGAACATGTTAGACTGGCTTTTTATTTAACAATAACAATCTCCACCGGGCGGTGGTGGCACATGCCTTTAATCCCAGGACTCGGGAGGCAGAGGCAGGCAGATCTCTGTGAGTTCGAGACCAGCCTGGCCTACAAGAGCTAGTTCCAGGACAGGCTCCAAAGCCACAGAGAAACCCTGTCTCGAAAAAACCAAAAAAAAAAAAAATCTCCTGTACCTTATTTCTACAGGAAAAATAGCATTCTCCTCATCTTTTTGTTGATAAGCTTAACCAATGAAAAGTGGGCAAAAAAATGACAGAGTGGATTCAGTATCTAAATATTAAGAAGCCCCAAGTGCTTTCTTTCAGACCATTGCTATGAAGAAAATGGACACATGAAGTTACAGGCTAGAGACTAGGGCATGTTACAGACCTGCCTCAGTCTTACCTTGCAGATAGATCTATAGCCTGATTCATACAATATATTCATATAGTATATAATATATAGTATATATATTCATATAGTATATATACTATATACTCTAGATCTTGGGTTTGAAATTGGAGGTTGCTCTTTGAAGGACATTTCCAACTTCAAAAACCTGTATATCTCCTTGAGAGTCTCTGTGACCACTAGAATCCACTGTGTCCATGCTGATGCAGGCTGGTAATGCCAGGAAATGGACATCTTTGAGAGTAATGCTCAACCAGTGACTGACAGGATTTCTGTATAATATTCAGTTCCTTTACTCCTTAGACAAGGTAATGGAAACACTCACTTTCTAGAATGATTCTCAGAAGTTTCCTTGTAAGTTCAATTCCAGATGGCCCACAGGATATCTCTCTCTCTCTCTCTCTCTCTCTCTCTCTCTCTCTCTCTCTCTCTCTCTCTCTCTGTCTCCTGTTCATCATCCCTTCCATGTCTCACATCCCTATCCTTTGACTGGCATTTCTTATCCAAGAGTTCTGATTCCAGTAATCATATTAAGACACCAATCACCAATGGGATTTGACTATTGTGTTGATATATCACATAATATGGCTGCCTATCTATTCGAGTAACCAAAAACCCAAAAATTATAGGAACTGAGGAGAAATTGGAAAGAACTTATCTTAAGGCAGCAGAGAGGTTCTTCCTTCCCAAGGATTCATACCATCAAATTCCAGCTCCACCAGAAATTCAACATTTGCTCCCCCTAGAGTTTTTCTATAGAGTCATGCACATATTAGCTAGTGACACTGTGATAGCCAAAGAGTTACGTAACAACGGTACTTTTTTCTGCTACTCTTTGAGGTAATTCTGGAAATGTAATGGCAATAAGTCATACGTCGGAACTTATCATGTTCCTCCTCACCAGTAGAAAACATTGTCACACATTACATTTGCTTTGGTGGCAGTTAACTGATGACCTATGAATAAAGTCTGAGTCTGAAACTTTAACTTGGGCCACCAGATTCTTGAACTATATCTCTTATGCAAGGCGCTATTTTCCAGGGGAGAAGATCTTACAATATAAAGTAGGAAGGAAAAGTGAACTCAATCATATTCTGATCACTTCTCTCTCAGTAAACAGATTATGGGAACATGAACTCCGAGATGAACACAATTCAAGCACTTGTTTAGTGGTCATTTTAGTATCAAAAATTTGTCTAGCTGAGGATTACCTATTATTATGAAGCAAACATTCACTTTTTCTCTTGTCATCTGACATTGCAGAGTACAAGTCAAAATGCTTGTATATGATTATGGGACTTTCATTACACTACTGTAAGTTCCTCTGACCAAACCTGTGAGCTGAGAAAGCTCTTTGCTGAAGAGAGATGGTTACCACAAAGTCCTCAGCGTTTTATATTGTTGAGTTATTTCAATTCTTAGAGGTCAGAATAAAATCCTCTTGGAAAAGCAAGATGACACAGTGCTGTGCAGTTGTTCAGAGCTCTTAACCCCATGTAAGAATATTAAGCCTAGAGAGCTTAGAATTATAGGGTTTACTTGATGTAACCTTCCTGGTATCCCTAAAGGAGAGAAGTATAATGCAAGGATTGAAGGGGATAGACTTATCCATCATACACTATAAAGCGAGAGTTTCATAAAGGTCTTATCACAAAATGAGGTTTTTTATTTCAACAATGAAAAGAACCAGAAGTAAGAATGTGTTTCCAAACGGATATAGTCCCATTGATGTACAGCAAAAAATGTTACAACTGCAAAGGACCTCAGAATGATCTCATCTAATTATCTATATTTTATGAATCTGGAAGTGTATTCACTTGATGCCCATATGATCACTTTCATTATCCACCACTGCGTCACTTCACAGAAAAAATATTCTTAGAGTTGCAGCCTTATGATCATGCAGCTAGAAATTCTCTGCCCTTGAGACATGAGAAAAGATAAAGACAATGGCACTGGTGCAGATGAATCTTTTTGTGTGCAGTCAGACTGCATGGACATTTCATTTCCTAAAGAGGAGAAATTTTACATTGCTTTATAGATCACACTCTGTAAAAATCTTTTCAAGAGCTGAAGGTAGGAGAGTGGGGGAGTTAAAGAAATGCCTTATTATTTTACTTTCTGGATATTTGGAGGTTAGAGAGAGCTAGTTCTTAGAATTAGAGCAGAGAAACAAAAGTGGAAACATTTAGGTTGAGAAATGTTTCAGTTAATGAATCTGTATGTATACACTTATTCATCACTCTTATCTGTTTCCCTGTAGCAGAATTAAGAAATTGTCCTGGAGTTATTATGTATATTGTACTTACCTAAAATGAGAATACTGAAAGCAGGGCTGGAGAGATAGCTTGGTGTTTGCTGTGTAAACATGAGTACCTGAATTTGGCTCCCCAGCACTCATATGTTTATAAAAAAACAGAGCTGGACATGGCAGTGTGGGCCTGTATCCCCAGTGCAGGAGAAGATGGAGAAGTATGGAGAAAGGCGGTTCATAGAAGCTTATTGGGTAGCCACTATGGCCGAAATGGTAAGCTTCATTTTTTAGTGAGAAATTCTGTCTCAAAAAATAAGCCAGAGTGGCTGGAGAGATAGGTCAGAGGTTAAGAGCAGTTGTTGGTTTTGCCAAGGATCTGACTCCAGTTCCCAGCACCCACATTATGACTTATAGCCGTCTATAATTCCAGATCCAGGGAATCTAGCATCTTCTTCTGGCCTCTGCAGACCCCAGGCAGTCACATGGTATACAAACATACTTGGAGGCAAATTACCCATCCACACAAAATAAAAATAAATAAGTCTAAAAAAGTGAAATAAGGTAGAGAGACCCTCACAGACCAGGTTGGTGAAAGACAGGTGCAGGTGGGGAGCACTTGGTTGCTCACCACCCCAGGATTGATTGAAGACATCCACAGGCACACCAGGAGAGAAAGATGATTGGATCAGTTCATGTGTGGTGGAAAAAGGCATAACTGAAGAAACAAAGGCAGTGAGAAACAGGCTGATGTAGGTAACTTGCTTGTTACCCAAGGCCAGGGTGACATTGAGTCCCAGGCTGCTGCCAATAACCATGTCTAAGTCCATGGTTCTACCACAGCCAGGGTCTGTGTTGGCATCCATGGCCCATGTTCCCACCAAAGGCCATATGGGTGCCCTAGGATCTGGGCTGCCATCTGTTGTCATGTTCGTGTCTGCCTGCACTACCACCCAGTGCCACTGTGACATCAGGCCCAAGCTGTTGCTGAGGACAGTGTCTGGGTCTGTGGTCCTGCTGCAGTTGGACTCTGTGCTGATCTTCATGGCCCATGGTATCACAGGGGCTCATAGGAACCATGTGTGTGGAAATCCAAGGGCTATACTGAACCAGCACCACCCTATGTTGACACTAGGAGAGCTGGCCCTGCCACTGGCTGGCCACTGCACCAGAAGAACTGGTCCCATCCTGATGTGGAATTCCCCTCTATACGCTGTGAATACCATTGGTTAATACAGAAGCTACTTTGGGCCTATTGCAGTGCAGAAGAGGGCAGGGCGGTAATTCCAAGCAGATAGAAAAGGAAAGAGTAGGCAGAGTCAAAGAGAAGCCATAACTTCCTCAGGAGATAGATGCTGGATGCCAAACAGAACCTTACCAGTAGGCCACAAACATGTGGCGATATATGGATTAATAGAAATAGGTTAAATTAACATATAAGAGCTAGCTAGCAATACGCCTAAGTAATTGGCCAAGCAGTGTTTTAATTAATACAATTTCTGTATGATTATTTCAGGTCTGGGCAGCTGGGAATGAACAAGCAGCCTCCAACTACACCATCCTTCACAGAAGAGCTTGCTACACAGTCAGGAGAGGGTGTCCCACCCCTCACCACGGGTGTGAGAGGTGTGGCCCAATTGTATGGACATACAATAGCAGGCTCTGCCCCTTACATGAGGGAGGCAGCCCCAGTGGGCTGGACTGACCAAAACTGCTACCACCCAGACCCACATTCTGGGCTTTAGTTTGGTCCACCCCAACATTTACCATATTCATGATCTGCTGGAGTGTGTAAAAGAAACGGCCCTGCAGAACCATAGCCATGGGATTTCCGTGGGGGCATCAGAAAGATATCCAGGAGTTTCAGTGAGGAACCAGTTTTGATGGTATGCCAGAGGCCTTGAACCAGACCAACAATTCATTACTATGAACATTTGCAAGTAAAGCAGAGATAGTGTATGACACACCCCAGCTCCCAATGCCACTAAGACAAATGAAGAGGTATTGGAGAGGCGGGAAAGATGGAGAAGTGAAGTGGGTTTTTGTTTGTTTGTTTTCTTTTGTTTTTAATTAATAGATTTAAATTTTCTTTTGGGGATCCTTTGGGGGTAGGGGCAGATATGGAGGGACTGAGAAATAAGCAGGATTGGAGTGTATGAAGTAAAATTCCCAAAGGATCAATTTTAAAAATATGTTTAAAAAATGAGGTATAGAGTGATAGAGGAACATACTTGAAGCCGACCTTTCCTCCACCTGCCATATGTGTATGCTTGTGTTCTTGTGATGCTTACACACACACACACACACACACACACACATGTACACACAAAAAAAACTAACAGACATTTTATAGATACGACTCAAGAAAAAGTAACTGGAGAATGTTTAGTCATGGTGTTGTGTTTGGAAGGAAACAGGAATAACAAAAGTGTACAAAATGGAAAAAGTGGTCAATTTTTTTTTAAAAAGGAAGCAAAGAAAATAGAAATGAGATGAGATAAGAGCATGGATTCCATGAAAATGTGAGGGCAATTAAGAACTGATGAGTCCCTTGAGATTTTAATTATGAGAAGGGGCTGCTTGAGGAATACCTAGTCTTTCTCACTGAGGCCTCCAAACTCTGCCTCTTTTTGGTGCTATCCAATTCCCTATTTAATAGTTCTTACCCTACAAATAGCTGCTGGATTGGAGATCAAATAATGTATTTGCTGTTTTTAAGACAGTAACTGGAGAGTATGAACCTCAATGAATCTCTTTTACTGCAGTTCTAGGATATGTTAAGTATGCCCCGAGGCTCGTGTGATGGAAATGACTAATAAATGTGATAAACACCATTTTCAGGGTTTTCAAAAATCAGAAATGCCTATTATACAAATCTCAGAAAGTATTTTTGACAGGAACAAGTGTTTCCAAGTCAAATTAGGCATTATTTTGCAGCCTCCATTTTTGAACAACAACAAGAAGAAGAAACTATATTAGGTCCTGTAGGATTCAGCAGTATGCGAAGCAGACTTTCGAAATCAACCTAATTTTGAGAGTGAACCATCTTTAGAATTACTAGAAAGCTAACGTATTTTACATTTGGCTATGGCTCAAGAAAAAGAGTAACTATCATCACAGTATTTTAACTTCTCATCATCACTATTATTATTTTTGCTGTGGAAACTAACCAGAAATGGCTGAATAATAGATATACCTCTCAGGTTGAGAAGTTATTTCCCACCTTTAAAGGAGAAACTAGAAATTGTATAGGAAATATTATTTGTAAAGTAGTTATGTAAAATACATCTGGAAAATAAGGATATTATGTTCATTCACATTGTTATCACAAAGTAAGTGCTGGGAAACTCTGAGAAGAGGCCATTAATGCATGTTCCATCAGCAAAAAAAAAAATTCAGTAAGACTGAAAAGTAAGAAATTACAGACTATCTGTGCCACTGTTTCTCTCCATTAAAGTAGCCCTGAACTGAATGAGATATCTGGGGGAAAAGAAATGACCCTTGGAGAAAATGTGACTTCACCATCCCCATTAGTTGCAGAAAATTCCTGTGTCCTGTCCTCGTATCACATATTCTCACTGCTGAATACTGGACAACATGTAGACATTCATGAGGTGCATGGACCATTAGGAGAAAGCCAAAGTGACATAATGAATAGTTGATGATCACTCACACTTGTAGGCATCATAGACTTCATTGTTTTAGGCAGGAAGAGAAAGTCTGTAAAATACGTTGTGTCTGACACAAACACATACGCACATGCACACACACACACACACAGCTGGAAGTCCTACAAATAGCATAAAAACAATTTTAAAGTTTCTAAAAAATTAAAACAACAGGGTGCTGCAGTTGAAATTGTAGAGAAATGAAAGGATACAGTACATTGGAGTAGACGCTTCAAGTGGCATCATTTGCATTCTTTCTCTGTGTCTGCAGTACTTTGGGTGAAACCTGGGACCTCATGATAGTAGGCAGGTACTTCGCCATTGATCCTGTCTCTTCCTTATCTACCTTGTCTTTTCATCTCTTGAAAACTCACCATGCATGAAATAAGATGTCACCAGAAATTTAACGGACAAGGGAATTGGTAACTGTGATAAGCCTGATCTTCCAAATAGATATTTAACCCTATATTTTTTCTTTAAAATTTCTTTTCTCATTTTAATTGTTTGAATAGGAATGTACTATACAATTTTCCCCACACCCCTTCTCTCCCCCCCCTTATTCCACTCTCCCTCCTGCCCTCCATGCTCCCAATTTACTCAGGAGATCTTGTCTTTTTTTTCCCCCTTCCTAGTCGGATCCATGTACGTCTCTCTTAGGGTCCTCTTTGTCACCTAGATTCTCTGGGGTTGGAATAACCCTATATTCTTAAATGTATGAGAAGATACCAAGCATTACCAGGCACACAAAGAATTTGAAATACAGTGTTGAGCACAACAGCAATATCTTAGAAAAAAAGCAAGTTAGAGTTCACAAATTAAAGAAAACTTAAAGATATATTATTAGTATCAACAGAGAAGATATTAAAAACAAAGAAAGGACTAGGGTATTAATTCCTCAAGCAGAATTTAGCAGATTGAAAATCGAACTCCAACACATGGGTTGAAAGATTTTAAGAACTTTTGTCGTAAGTGATAAATCCTTTAATCCCTACACAACCCACTTCTACTTTGATGTCTTATGTCTATAAATATTATAGAAATCTGCATTATGCATATAATCCTCTAAACTAAACTTAGGAATCGTTCTAGGTCCAGAGAATCAGCATTTTACACAGACAACTGAGAAAATTATTTCCCATTCCAGATGGGAGCGAATGTGATAAAGCCACATACTAATAATCAGAAATTTGAGTGAGGACAGGCTTCTCAATAGCAATGTCAGAAGCTACAAGAGAATAGAACAGTTCTATAACATGATTTCCATCCCAATTATACACCCAAACAAATTGTCAGTCAATTGGGAAAGCATTATATAGCATTGCGTATTCAATGAGGAAGTCACTGCAGATATGCAATGAAGAAATTTGTCAGTATAGCACCCGGGGACACTAGCTCTGGAGCAAGGGAAAAGATAACCCTCACTGTGGCAGCAGTGCAGCAGGCATGGGGGCAACTCATGCAGAATAGAGCAACATCAACCCAAAGACACCAAGAAAGGAGGCTGGGGTGGTTGTTCTGTGGTTGGCACTTGTCAAGTACTAGTGAAGTTCTGGGTTCTGTACCCAGTATCACAGAACAAAAACAAAACAAACCACCCAAACAAACATTTATAGATGTTTCTAAATAAAAAGTGAACACTATGGAACACCTGCTATGACTGGATCTCAGGAGAAGAGAGTCAAGCAAGCGACAGACTTGAGATTTAAGATCTAATGTTGGATACAATGCAAGAAAAGCTAGCATCCTGTGCAAAAAGAAGGTAATTATCTTTCATAAGAGAATGAAAAGTATATTAAAGGAAAAGCAATCCTATTTTAGTAGAAGGCTCACTCAGGAATAACAGTTACATAGTCATAATAAGATAAACAGTATTGGTCTAAATAAAATTAAGGGATGGCTATTGAGAAAAGGAGAGCACATTAGCTGCTCGTTTTCTACAGGGAAAAGTCAAGCTCTAATTCCTGAAGCACAGCATAAAGAAATAGCATTATCCAGTGAAATGTGCTATTTGGAGATATGAGATAGTTAAATAAAAATAAATCAATCAAGGAGAAAACAGTCTTCTCTAGAAGCAAGGATGGTGATGTGCTTTTATGCAAACTTAAAAATAAATGTGTGCATTATGTATAGAAAAATAAAACTCTGATAAAAATAACAGGCACTAAATTATATTTCTTCTGTATGCCTAGCAATTCTTTCTACATAAGGCCCTGCCTCAAAAAAAATTAATGCAGCATTTTATTAATCCTTTGAGAATTTCATATAATGTAATTTGATCATGTTCACCCTCTACCCAGCTCCTTCCCCTAACTCCTCCCAGATCCACTCTCACCTCCCCACTCTCTCTTTTCCTTCTATTTTTCTTTAAACATTATTGTTACATGAATACATAGATACAAATATATGAGTACAACCTGCTGAGTTTTTCTAGTGTTGCTAGTATGCATAGGTTTTCAGTGCTGACTACTTGGAACTGGCTAATCAATTAGGGTCTCATCGTTGGAAAAAACTAATCCCCCCATCAGCAGTCATCATTTATTTATAATTCTTCATCTAAGGGCAGGACTTTGTGAAATTTCCTCCATCCAAGATGTTATGTCCACTCCTGTTGTCATTGATCAGATTTTATTTAAGCAGCTGTAATGTTAAGGTATCACGAGTATAACTGTAGTTTCTAGGAGGCTAGACATCTCACAGCAGACATCCTGGTCTTCTGGCTCTTATGATCTTTCTGTCCCCTCTTCCATGATTTCCGTGAGCCTTACCTGCAGAAATTGTATTTTGGATGTATCAATTAGAGCTGAATATCCTATGATCAGTTGCTCTTTGTACGTTGACCATACAAAGACATTTGTAATGGTCTCTTCGGCAAAAAGAAGCCTCTTTAAGAGAGAAAATGAACATAAAAGTTAGGTGGATTAGGGAGGGGAAGAGGATCTTGGAGGAGTTGGTGGTGAGGAAAAATATGATCAAAATATATAGCATGAAAATTTTTTAATTTATAAAAGACAACAAAACCCTTCTTTGATGAAGGATCAGAGCTACACTTCTCTGTACATTCAATGATAAGTATTAAAATGCATTTTGACATTATACTGGTTTAGGTTTAGTGAATGGTTTTCCTCTACTCCCCATGGCCTCACCAGCCATGGTAGGTTAAATACCAGTACAAGGCATAAAAAACTCTTACCTCTAAATCTCTATGGAATAGGTAGATTTGTGGTCAAGAAAAGATAAAAAGAATGTCTGGGTCAAAAGGTTTTTTTTCTTCTTAGATGTAAATTTGGAGCTAGTAATTAGGCTCAATTGGTAGAGTTCTTGCATTGCATACACAGGGTTCTAGATCAGATTATTTAGCACTGCATAAACCAAGCATAACCAGAGTTCCCAGACAGTGGTGGCAGGAGGATTCGACGTTCATTGTCATTATTTTCGGACACACATACAGTTTGAGGCCAGCCTGGGCTACATAAGGCCCTGCCTAAAAAAAAAGAGCATGTTGTAAATCTAATGTGCCACAAACTATAAGAAATCAGGCTGTCACTGTAAGTCAGTGGAGGAGCCCCTGTCTCACAAAAGTAACATCAATGCTTTTATTTTTAAAATCATTGATTTTCCATTATAGAAAACATTGAACACTACAGTTTCTCTCTAGAGAGAAATAACCAAAATTATATTATAGAAATTGTTTCTATAACTTTCATAAGGTTTTATGCCATTTTAGAAGAGGTGTGCTTTTGTTAAACTTTATGTCTGAGCTTCAGTTCCCCTGCCTCCTCTCAATCCCTCACCCCTAACTCTACTCTGTTTCCACCCCCAATCCACTCCACCTCCATTTCTGCTCAGGAATGGGCAGGCTTCCCATGGACATTAAAAAATGGCATATCAAGTTGCAATAAGATTAAGCACCACCTCCATGTATTAAGGCTGGGCAAAGCACCCCAGTATCAGAAGTAGTATGCCCAAAGTCAGCAAAAGAGTCAGAGACAGCCCCTGTTCCCACTGTTAGGAGTGCCACAAGAATAACAAGCTATATAACTGTCACATATATGCAGAGGGCCTACTTAGGTCAGTCCCATGCAGGCTGGTTGTCAGTTCACTCTCTGTGAGCCCCTATGAGCTCAGTTTAGTTGATTCTGTGTATTTTCTTGTGGTGCCCTTGACCCCTCTGACTCCTATAATCCTTTCTTCCCCCTTTCTGCAGGACTCCCCAAGTTCCACCTAATGTTTGACTGTGAGTCTACATCTCTTTCCAGCAGTTGCTGGTTGAAAACACTCTGATGACAAGAATCTACAAAGGTGACCCCAGCTAAGATTCCTAGCAATAGCAGATAACTAGCCTGAGCTGGTATCTCCTGTGACCAGGCATGACTTCAACTGGAGAGATTTGGACACTAACTCAGCCACATAAACCTTGTTCTACAGCTTGCCCTGCCTATGGGTTGTGCTGGGGTGAGGCTGGATTAGAGATTGAAAGAGTGGCCAACCAATGACTGGTCCAGCCTGAGGACCATCCCATGAGAGTAAGACCACCCCTGACACTGTCTGGAGCACCCAGGATCCCATGGGCTGGATGACTTAGAGACTGAGGATAGAACCAAACATGACTTAAGAAAAATGAAATGATAACGTAATATTTCCTAGTGATATTATGCTATACTCATAGATTGGTGCCTAGCCCACTTGTCATCATTCATCATAGAGGTTTTCATATTTTTATGACATGGAAAATCATAAAAATATCTTCTAAAATAGATGAGTGCTTAACAATAAAATCATCCTTTCTCAAACCAAATTAATTGTCAGAATCAATTCATTTCCATTAGGTTTCAAAAACTGTAAAATTAAAAATAACCTATTCTATATAGGAGCAAACATAAAATAACTTTCTAATCAACCATATGCCACTTAAGCCTAGTATTAGCTAAAGACATAGAAATATAAACAAGTGAAATGGAAACGAACAATTATTTCAACATTGCTAATATGTAAACTGGGCTGTGGGAGTAGAACAGAGGGTATAACTAGCTTCTTGAATGTGAAGTGGGGGTGTTTCTAGAAGAAAGACCTCTTCTGAAATTTTATACACACACATTCACAGTTTTCTGCCTTCTCTTGTGCGTAAAAACTCAGCTTGCGCAGCCATCTTTGAACAGGAAGTGAGCCTTCACCAGACACCAAAACTTCTGATGTTCTATCCACAGACTCATCAGTCTCCAGATCTATAAGCATTCGATATCTGATGTTTATAATATTCAATGTCTCATATTTAACAAAAAACCACAGAACTTAAAATTTACCCATTTACATACTTTAAGTGTAGAGTTGAATAGTGTTCAACATATTTATATATTATTGTGGATCTTTAGAACTTTGTCATCTTGTGAAACTGAAAATCTAGCAATCCTACTCTCTTCTTGGATTTTTCTCTTCTCTGTTAAAAAATAACCAAATATTTTAAGAACTATTATCTCCCACTTCAGTCATCCTACTTGGAAGAATTCAAAACCCCAAGCTAAACATTATTTTGAATCAGAAACATTGAGATTTTTCCAAATGCTTGTGCACTAAGGTAGAATTCTCAACTTTATTCTTTTGCTATTAGCACTTCAGGAAAGATCTGTGAGGGAGTGTATGAATCAGCATCTGGTTTGAAAGAAGATCAATATAGCTTAGTGTTCTCAATAAAATAAAACCAGGGAGCCAATTTAATTATTATGCTTCTGTTGAGCTTTCTATCCCCAAAGCTAATTATTTTGCAGTAAGGATCTCCACCTTGATGATAGCCCATGCTATACAAAATTTAGAATTCAATAATGTTGCATCTGACTTAAGGGAGTCAAGCTTGGCAAACACATTTTAGATTATCTAAAAGCTTCGGGAAAGGCATAAGCCCCAGAAAATGGGAAGAACAAGTGAGGAAGCAAGCAAGTGAGAAAAGAAATGGGAGGGAGGGAAAGAGTGAGGGAGAAAGAGAAAGAGGGAAGACTTAAAGAGCAATAGCTGGAGTCTTTAGAATGTCTTCCAATTTGAGCACATTTTTTCAAAAATCAAAATTAAAAGTGTTCATTATGGGCACAAGTCAGCTTTATTCTACCCTGTTTCAGACATAATGGGTGCCTCTCTGACAAATGCATTGAAATTACTGTAGCTGCTGAATGCATTCAATGGACCGGCTGTGATTCCAGTCAGCTTCATTATCGTAACTTTTGGCACCATGTCTCTAGAGCCTTTCTATGGGTCATTAAACCTCTGAAAGAAAGAAGCAAGTTAGAGGACAGTGCCATCTCTAGGATTTCCTGGTAAAGCCTGGCTTTCACAGGTGGCAGTGGAATTTTGTAAAGATTTAGGAAAAGGATGCTAAACAGGCCTGAGAAGGGGATTGACGTACAAGGAATGTCTTAGGTTAAGACATGGTCTCAGAAGTAAAACCCGTGAGGAAAAAGAGGAAGCAGACTTGGTAGAGACAAGCTGGGTCTCAAACAACCACAAAAATGATATCTTAGGATGACTCATATCTCCCTCTTTGTTCGAAAAATTTCCCGGTTTTTGTATGTAAAATCTCAGGTTCTGGAAAACCCATCAAACTAGGGCAAACCAAGAGAGTTAGTTGATCAACCTAGAACCTCTGGAGCTCATGTGATCTTCTGTAGATCTTGTTATTTCTATTGTGTTGTTGTTGCTGCTGTTGCTGTGGATAAACCCAGGACTTCATACATATGCTCTAAGAGGCTCACAACCATCTGTAATGAGATCTGGTGCCCTCTTGAGGAAGAGACCTTGGTCAGTCATCCTCATCAACCTAGACCAAAAGCCCAACATGAACAAGTTCAACAGAACCACCATATACGGGCTACCTATGGACGCTTCAGCCTTACCAGGGAATAAATTTTATTTTCATTTTTTACAGGCTATATGCCTGGTCCCAGAAATAGCTTGAATCATGACTAGGTGTATGTTTATGCTCCAGGCCAACCACTCACTCGATAGAGGGATTTTTCCTACTGTCCAAGGAAGTACTGCCTTGGATGAGGTGTTTCTCTTCAGCTAAGGGAAAATTCTGGAGGGGAACTGAACTAATCATATATCATTTGATAACTGTTTTAGCAATTAAAATAATAAATACTTCTGCTCTAAATAGAGGGGCATTTGAAGATGGCAATTTATCAGTAAGTTATATTCCAGGCACTCACAACTGACACATAGTGATGGGCATAAATGAGCGTCCAGTCAGTCCTTTACAGAGCAGTTATATTTGTCTTTAGAATCAAATAAGCCAGACTCAGTGGCCATTGTCTCCAACTTCTACCACCATGATTTTGGCATTTGAGGAAAGCAAAATGAAGAGTCAACCATCCCTCTGAGGACAATTTACAATCTTTTAACAAGTCTACATTGTCAGCTGATGAGAAGCAGACAGGCTTCATCCGGCTACTTAAGGAAACAGATACAGATACCCACAGTCAAACATTAGGAGGAATTTGGGGAATATGATGAAGGGAGGAAAGGAGAACTGTAGCAGCCAGAGGGGTCAAGGGTACAGCAAGAAAACCTACACAATCAACTGACTTGGGCTCATAGGGGCTCAGAGAAACTGAACTGACAACCAGAAAGCTTGCATGGAACTGACCTTGGCACTCTGCATATATGTGTCAGTTGCGTAGCTTAGTCCTCTTGTGGGACTCCTAACAGTGCGATCAGAAGCTGTCTCTGACTCTGTTACCTGCTCTTGGGGCCGTTGCCTCCTACTGGATTGCCTCATCCAGCCTCCAGCTTGTTATGCCATGTTTGATTGATATTCATGAGAGATCTACTCTCCTCTGAATAGAAATCAAGGAGTAGTGAGGGAGGGGGGACAGAAGGGAGATGGGGGAAGTGCTGAAAGGAGAGGAGGGAGGGGAAACAATGGTTGGATTATAAAAATAAAAATTAAAAGTATATATTTAAAAATAAAAATTAAGTAGAGTCCTGTTGGCTTCAAATTGTCTTCCACCTTCATTTCGACCAACTTAGGAAATGATTTTTGCTAGAAGGTCATATGTGTGTCATACATATTGATACAAAATGGCCATCGCTATTTACCAAGGCAAATATAGGCCTCTATATTCCAGAAGCAGGTACTCAGCACTCAGCAAATTTATATTCCTACCCATCTCTCAGTCCATAAAGAAGTTGTTAATGCCTCAAAGCTTCAGTTCTCTCATGTGAAGATGAAGCTAACAATAGTCACTTTTTAAGATTCTTGTAAATATTAAATGAAATTTAGATAGGTTGACAGACAAGAAGATGATAGATAGATAGATGATAGATAGATAGACAGACATAGAAACTAACTAGACAGGTCCATGTTGAGAAGTACTATGTCTTAAGAGTCAAGAATTCACCCCTTTATTTTATAATTTTGTCTCCATTATTTACTAGCTATATGCCACATGTTCCTGAACAAATTACTGGGCTCTTTTTGCTTCAGTTTTCTGACTAATAAAATGAGTTATAGTGGTCCAATGAGATTTTTTTCTTTAAATTACTAAGACTAATGTTTATAGCACAGATAAAGACTCAATGTCTGGCCGGGCAGTGGTGGCACACGCCTTTAATCCCAGCACTCGGGAGGCAGAGGCAGGCAGATCTCTGTGAGTTTGAGACCAGCCTGGTCTACAAGAGCTAGTTTCAGGACAGGCTCCAAAGCTACAGAGAAACCCTGTCTCGAAAAACCAAAAAAAAATAAAAAATAAAAAAGACTCAATGTCTGTTAGCTATTATCATTGTATTCAGAATCCTATCACAGTGTTTGACATATAGTGCTGGTATAATGAGTTGCCCATTATTGATGGAGGTACAATGTCATCAGCTGAGCCAACAGTGATGAAGCCATTATAGACAGCATTCTCTTTCTGGTATATTGGACTTTTATGGTGGTAAATGTTGAGAGATACCTTTAGCATCGAAGATCTGAGAGGGCCTGGCTTGAACATAGTCCTGGCTCTATCCTGGGTCTTTGACTCTAAGAGTGTAATTCCCAGATCAACACAGTGTCTTCTTGCGAATCTGCAGTAAGTACAAATTCCTGAGTTCTACTTCAGACTTAGTAACTTGGAAACTCTGGAGATGAAACCCAGGGAGCTATGGTTTAGCAAATCATCTTGAAAAACACTGAAATTTGAGAAATGATACCCTCAGTTTTTGAGAAGGAGACAATAGGAATATTTACATTTTCCTATGAGATAATGACTGGTCTCCTTATCAATAAATGACAAGTAATTTCAGTGGAAGATGCCTATGAATGACTATCAGTCTCACATGGAGTGAGGAATAGCTGCCTCACCATGTACAATTCATACATGCAATGTAGTTTCTGTATTCATGTTTGCCTAGAGTAGATGTTCAATACACAATCATTGTGCTAGAGAGCAAAGAAAACTATGCGAATGACAAAAATTTACTATTATTTAATCCACTAGAATCTCTTTTTAACACAACTCCAGGAAAAAAGATACCTTTTATATATGGGCCTTTCCCTGTACCCCTGTGTGCCTTTCTGGTGGGTAGAGACTTAATATTAGGAGGATTAGAGAGATGGGGAGTAAGAGCACTCACCACACAAACCTGACAACCTGAGTTTGATTCCAGTAAGCCACATAAAAAGGCAAATATAGTGAACCCCATCTGTTATCTCAAATCTTCTATAGTAAGATGAAAAGTGGAGAATCACCCGGCAGCTCATGGGCTAGCTATACTGGAGTACACTGAGCATCAGAAACAATGAAAGGACCCTAAAAGAGATATACATGGATCTAATCTACATGGGAAGTAGAAAAAGACAAGATCTCCTGAGTAAATTGGGAGCATGGGGACCATTGGAGAGGGTAGAAGAGGAGGGGAGAGAAAGGAAAGAGAGCAGAGAAAAATGTATAGCTCAACAAAATCAATAAAAAAAAGAAACAATGAGAGATCCTCAGAGCAGTGGAAGGCAAAAAAGAGCACTCTAGAAAGTTGTCCTCTGACCTCCACACATGTACTGTAGCAGAACACACACACTTGCACATTAGTAAATAAGTAAATACCATTTTAAAGGAAAATATTAGATTTCTATTTCTTTGACTTTTGAGAGTAAGCAGAGTGCCTTGCCTGATGTAACTATTGAATTAAGTGGGTATCCACTGTTAAGCATCCTCTTAGTTACCTATGAAGCCAACCCTCCATTATTATACTAAAACAGAGCTTTAGGGAATCAGGGGGAAATCAATCAAAGAATTATTTTCCTTACAAAGGTTTCAATATTTGGTACCCCTTGTTGCTTTGAATCACATATACTTTGGAATCTTGCTGTAATCATGCATATGAAAGTTGTCATAGTTGAGGCAAAAGTTTAAACACTGATATTTTCATTTTAAGATATGAAAGCCCATGTGAGACGTGTTGGGCACAAATGGCTCTGTATTTTCTAAATCTCTCTACGACAAAATGTGTAAGTCACAATCTTCTGTTCTGAATTCCATATGGCTTTAATTAACTTGCAAAGTGAATAAATGCATTTTCCATTTAATGGAAAAGTCTTTTGGCAGTGGGACCACTTACTTTGCACTAGTTAATGGAGCATTAAGAAAAAGACAGAGAAATACTAATCATATTTGAAAACACAGCTAGCTTTGGGCTAGGCTATTAACCACTTATGGCACCACTTACAAAAATGATGCAACCTATTCAAGTGGAAGGCTTGTTCTACTATTAATATTACCATATTAAATATTAATGAAATAAGCTAATGCTCTAAAATGTCTCTAAGACATTCTTTAAAAATTAATAGAACTACTGACCAATGCCATCTTCTAATGTAAAGAATCTTATCATTTTAAACATGAGCCTATCAGTTATCACAGCTGCTCTAAGCAAAATGAATAGAATGGACAGAAATGTTAAAACTCTTTGTCATAAAACTTGTAGGAAATACTGTTGTGTGTTCTTTTGAAAGGATAGTAAAACTGCATTTATTCAACACCAAAGGTGCCCAAAGGCAGATTCCTTAAACACTATTGATCTCTACCATTATAGTAAGGGTACTACACATAGCATCAAGGTCACTTCATCCCCCAGTTTATAAAGATTGGCTTTCACAGTGAACATACAGGACAGTGATGAATGGTACTTCATTTAGAGCAGATGGGAACATCCTGGCAGATTCGAAACTGTATTTGGCAGAATACATGAGGGCAACTCTTGAAGAATGAGAGAGTTCTGGGTGCATTCCCACAGTGCACACTGACCCATTGAAGTAATGGAGATATATTAGTTTTCCTGAGCTTCCTTAACAAAGTACAGCAATTGAATGGTGAAAATAATAAACGCCATTTTTCTCACAGTTCTGGATGCTGGAACTCCAAGAACAAGAATGTTGGTAGTACTGCTTTCTTCTTTCTCTCCTTGGCTTCCAGATGACTGACAATCTTTGCAGTATGACCGTGTCTGTGTGTCTTCTGTCTCTATCTAAGTATGTTCTTCCTTTGACACTATCAGTTCTGGGGGCTGAAGAGATGGCTCAGTGCTTAAGAACACTTGTTGGTTGGTCTTGCTGAGGATCCAAGTTTGGCTTCCAGCATCCAGAACTGTGAGAAACGTATGATGAAATACAATTGTCTGTAATTTCAGTTCCAGGGAATCCAATACCCTCTTTTGACCTCTAAAGGCACCAGGCATGCACATGATACACATATATACGTGTAGGCAAAATATCAATACACATAAAATACATCTTAAAAAGAGAATCAGTCACATCAAAAATGACATATTAAACCCACTTAAACTTGGTTACTTTTTTAACAGGAGATAATTATACAAGTACAATACAATTGTGATATACTTGGGCTAGGAGTTTTAACACAGGATTTTGGGCAAGGGAACACAATAGAACCTCCAGCAAGAGATAAGATTATTCTACCTTTAGAAATGTAGCATAATTCACTAATTACATGCAGTTATTCATTCATTGACAAATAGTTATGACTCTCCACTATAATAGTTGGAATTCAATCACTTGATTAGGATTTGGCCTTGTCAGAGAATTAACTAAAGCCTTGATAAGGAAGTGAACATTTAGGGGTGGGAGCTGAAGATGGGAAGAGGAGGGATCAGGTGGGAAGAGGATGGAAGGAAAGAGTACTGGGAGACACAACTGGAACTGGAGGCCATCTAGGGGACAAGCTAGGAACCTAGTGCAATGGAAACTCCCAAGAATCTATGAGGGTGACCCACTGATCTTCATTATTCTGTCTCTCAGTTGCTGTTGGATGACTTTTAATAGACTTCACAGTGTGATGAAAACCCAGTAAATGTTCACCAACAGATCCAGCACTAATCAGTTTTGGGCAAGTTACTTCACTGCTCAAAATCTATCCTTTTATACAGAAGAGTGTCAAATTCTATTCTTTATCTAGATGTTTAAATTATCGTTACTTTCTTAAAAATTGTAGGCCCTCGTTTCTACACCTCGCAGACTCCTGGAGGACAAACACAGCTCTGCCCCAGGTCACTAGACTTGGGGTAAAGAGAAGTTCACCCAGGAGCCCATCTGCTGCCTTTTCTAAACTTGGAGACTCCCAGAAGAAGAACACAGCTCTGCCCCAGGTCACTAGACTTGGGGTAAAGAGAAGTTCACCCAGGAGCCCATCTGCTGCCTTTTCTAAACTTGGAGACTCCCAGAAGAAGAACACAGCTCTGCCCCAGGTCACTAGACTTGGGGTAAAGAGAAGTTCACCCAGGAGCCCATCTGCTGCCTTTTCTAAACTTGGAGACTCCCAGAAGAAGAACACAGCTCTGCCCCAGGTACCTCTGGTGCCAGGTAGTCAGGCACCACTTGTAAGCAGGGTCCTGCCCAGTGCCATGACAGACTGAGTGGTCAAGGAGGCCCACACCTGGTGCAGAGCAGATGGGCACTATTATGGTGAGCATTGTATGGTGCAGAGAGACAGAATGGTTCATGGTCTGTGGACAGAGGCATCTCTGAAGTGGTGAGGAGTGGACAGAGGCATCTCTGAAAGTGGTGAGGAGCAGGCTGACGTGGGTAGCATGATGGCCACCCATGATGATGTCTGGGACCCATGTCTGGGTTCACGGCCCTGATGTAAACACGGTCTGTGCCTCCTGATACCACCAAAGGACTAGAGGATAGGGCTGTATAGCATTGGCCCTGCCCCACACTCTCACTTGGCTACAACATGAGGGAGAACTGGTTTTGTTCCTCATGGGCTGAAACACTCAGGAGAGAGTGGGCAGCACCATAGAGCTGATCTTGTTTGCAGGGGCAAGGGTGAGCTGACTCTGAGGGTGGGAAAAGAGGGGAGTAGGTCGCATCTGCCATGTAGAATGGGAAGTATGCCTTCCCTCACCTCTCACCACCTGCAGCAGGTGGAGGACCTGACCAACCATTCACCACAAGCAGCCCTTGGGAGAACAGACCTTACACCTCATCTTGGCAGAACAGTAGAGTTGACCCTGTAGATAGGGGCCTGAGTGAGCCATCCCTGAGGGCATGAGGGGACATAGCTGGCACCACCTCCCTCATCTGTGGTGTGATGGTGGGGATGAGGGTAAGATGGTCCCCTTGTCTCTACTGCCTCCAGCTGGTGAAGGAGCTGACCCCTTTACCAACTGCAACACTTGGGGTCTGGGCAGCACAGTGGAAGTGACACTCTTGACAGGCCACAGGTAAGCCCACCCTGGGAATGTGAGCATGAGGGACCTGATCCCACCCTTCATCTGCTATATGGAAGCATGGGGTGGGGAGAGATGACCCCTCAATCAACATCTGAGACAGGTGGGAAAACTGGTCCTGAGGTCATAGGAGAGAGCTGCCCCTGCCCCTCACCAGCTGTACCATTCAGAAGACCAGGCTGTGTACCTCGCCTGGATAGCACAATAGAGCCAACCCTCTTGGCAGAGGTATGGGTGAACCAGTCCTGAAGTTGTGAGCATGGGAGAGTTGTCCTCATTATGCATCTGGCATGTGGTAGCATGGTTGCAGAAGAGATGTTCTCCCCCACCCCACCCTTGCCTATCAATGCCTGAGGCAGGTTGGAGACCTGGCTGTGAGGTCATAAGAGTGATATAGCTGTCCCTGCCCTCTGTCACCTGCTGCAGGTCAGAGCTCGCTCTGTCTGCACCTTACCTGGGCAGCCCGATAGAGCCAATCCTGTTGGTGGAAGTGTGGGCAAGCCAGCCCCAAAGCTGTAGGGGAGGGCTGTCCTTATTACTTATCTGTCATGTGGCAGCATGGGCGGGGGGAGGAAGATGACCCCCCCCAGGCAGTTGGAAGAGCTGGCCCTGAGTTCATAAGAGCAGAAAAGCTGTCCCTGTCCCTCATTAGCTGCAATACATGGGAGAGTGGCCCCTATACCTCACCTGAACAACACAGTAGAATTGACCTTGAAGGTGTAGATGCAGAAGAACTGACCCTGAGGATGTGAAAGTAGGAGAACTGGCCTTGCCCCTTGGTCATAGCTGCAATGGAGGAACTAGCCAGGGCAATGCAGGAGAGCTCTCCCTGGTGGTGAGGACAAGGGAGACCTGAAGATCTGACCAACCCTTCACAACCCAGGCCCAGAACCAGGGTTATGAGTTGGCCCATCCCAATATCCAGCCCATTTGTGATCTGCTGGAGCACATGAAAGGCGGGTCCTGCAGACCTGAAGCTTCAGGATCTCAACAACGCAGAGCAACAGCAGAATAATCAAGAGGAGTCCCAGTGAAGGCCCAATATTGATAGCATAGCTGAAACTGGAGGTCTCAAACCAGACCAATGACTCTTTGCAATGAACACTTGCAAGTAAAGATATTGGGGAAAAGGGTTTACTGCATGGCTCACTGTACCACACTACAGCTTCCATGACCAGATTGATTTTTCTTTCTTTTTTTCTTCATTTTTTCTTAAATTTTATTTTATTTTAATTTTTTTAAGTGGAGGAGATTACAAAGGCAGAAGTTGGATATGAAGGGCTGGGGAAGTGAGTGGAATGGAAATGCATGATGTGAAAGGCATAAAGAATAAATAAGAAAGAAAGTTAAAAAACTCTAGGCCCTCTGCATATATGTTCCAGTTGTGTTAGTTGGTCTTCTGGTGGGACTTCTAACAATGGGAGCAGGAGCTGTCTCTGACTCTTGACTGATTTTGTGACCCTTTCCTCCTACTGGATTTTCTTGTCTTAATAGGAGGGGAGATGCCTAGTATTACTGCAATTTGAAATGTCATGTTTGTTTGGTATCCACGGGAGGCCTGCCCTTTTCCGGAGAGAAACAGAAGAGGAGTGGATGGGGGTAAACTGGAGGTGGAGGAGGGACTCAGAGGAGAGGATGGAGGAGAAACTGACATCAGCATATAAAAATAATTAGAATAAAATAAAAATTAATGAATATAGGACAAATTGAGGAGAAAGCCATATTTTAAGAGGAAGAAACAGGGCTAGGAATATTGGCTCATGCTTTTTTTTTTCCAGTACTTGGAAAGCTGAAACAGGATTGTCATAAGATTGAGGCAAGCCTAGGTTACAGTCTATATAGTGAGATTTATAGGCCAGCCTGGGTGGCAGAGTCAGATTTGATCTAAAAAAAATGAAAACAAAAACAAACAGAAAAACCCAAGAATTAGAAATTAGAGAAGGAAGGAAGAGGAGGAGGAAGAAGAAGGGAAAAAGAAAGAATGATAGTATATGCAAGGATCCAATGTCCAGGAATATGTATGGAAGAAAAAAAATTAAGGTCACTATAATCAGATGAGGGGATGGGGGCTAGGTGGTGTCTGAGACTAGTGAGGCCAGAAAGTAAATAGGGGAAGATAATCAGGGTCTCACATGTTAAATAAAGTTTCTTGTGTCTATTGGATGAGCAATGGGGAGCCATTAAAGTATTTTAAATCTGGGGTGAAGATAAATATGGCCATAACCTTACCACTTTGAAAATGTATCACACATAGTAATAAAGAGGATGTGACCAAGCAACTTAAGGGATAGCTGTAGAGGTTCAGTGATGAAGAGACAGAAGTGAATAGATAAAAAAATATTTAGATGGTGACATCAGTTATATTAACAAGTGGTGGTTTAAACATGTGAGTTAAGAATTTTAATGAAAGAGAATGAATGAATAATGATTTTTAAGGTGCATTTCAGCATTTGAAACCTAGATGGATGTTGTTGGCATTCCCTGAAACAGACACCAAAAGGATAAGAATGGTATTGGAAGAAAAACTGGAGTAAAATGCCTTGTGCTCATTGACATGTAAGCCTTCGGTGATCTGATGGAACAGAATTAACATGAGAATGTGTGGATAATGACAAAGGATAAAGGAACAGAATTGGGTTCCTCTATAGGAGAATCTCCTGGCACTATAACTTGAGTTCAGATGGTTTATCTTCAGTTTGGGAGGCAATCTTAGGAAAGGAGAGGAGGGAAGAGGAAAGGGGAGGTAGAGGAGGGAAGAGATAGGAGGGGGGAAAAGAGGGATATAAGGAATAAGAAGTGGTCCTGAGGAGCTATTGTTGACTTTATCACCCTTAGGGATATCTGAGAAATAACAGAGCACAACTCAGAATTATGCCTATCCTAGAATGTGCGACTAGGCCATGCTTGCTCATCTTCCAACTTCATGTATCATTGACTGATAGATGTCTCAAAGGGATTGATTCCCCAGCTTTTCTGGAAAGCCTACACTGGCCTGAGTAGAATCCCCCACTCCTACATTCTTTCTTAAAGATTTATTTATTTATTTATTTATTTATTTATTTATTTATTTATTCTCTATACGGTGTTCTGCCTGCATGTATGCCTGCATGCCAGAAAAAGTCACCAGATCTCATTACAGATGTTTGTGAGCCACCATGTGGTTGCTGGGAATTAAAATCAAGACCTCTGGAAGAGCAGCCCATGCTCTTAACCACTGAGCCATCTCTCCAGCTCCTAGATTCTTAAAGTAGGATGCTACTGGCTGATACTGGAAGCTGGATGCTGAAAGGAGTTGGATGCATTTGTCCCCAGATAGGGAGGTTAACTGAAGAAAGATGGAGATGATAGGAAGGAACAAGATATGAAGTTAGCTGGAGGGCGATAAATGTTTAGGAAAGGGTATCTTTATTTTTAACCACAAAATTCACCAGGAGGAAAGTAATGAAAGTGACAAGGCACACATAGAAGCAAAGCTGACATGTGATCATTCAAAGCTGACTACTGAAGTTTTGGACTATTATTGATATATATGCCAACTACAGTACTTCATTTTTTCTATCATTCCACATCATCTACTGTAAACTGTCTTTCTGTCTTTCTCCTTTGGCAGCTACATGGTGTCTCTCTAACTCTGCCTCCTTTCCTCCTCTATCTCTGCTTGGATTCTCCACCTTGCTATATTCTGCCCTACCATAGGTCAAAGTAGTTTCTTTATTAACCAAAGGCAATAAAACATTCACAGCATGCAGAGGTGATTCCTACATCAATCTGGAGTCTAGGTTATCCTCAAGTGCATTCATGTTATACAGAGGCTGCTTGTTGGTTCTCAGCTACTCAGCCCCAAAATAATCACACAGAAACTATATTAATTAAATCACTGCTTGGCCTATTAGCTCTAACTTCTTATTATCTATCTCTTACATATTAATTTAACCCATTGCTATTAATCTGTGTATCGCCGTAAGGCTGTGGCTTACCAGGTAAAGTTCCAGCACCTGTGTTGGGTGGGGCAACATGGCTTTTCCTTGACTTTGCCCTCTTTCTCCCAGCATTCAGTTTTGTTTTCCCCCACCTAATTAAGTTCTGCCCTATCAACAGCCCAAGGCAGTATTTTTATTCATCAATGGTAATAACAGCATACAAAGGGGAATTCCACATTACATTTACTGGAATTTTTTCAGTAAACAAGATAAAAATCATTACATGCATTAGATGGTTTCTTATACAGTTTTTTAAATCTAAAATTAAGAAGCTAAACAGGAAGGACTAAATGATGAAGGATGTTTGACTGCTTTGTGGGAGTATTTAAGTGTCTCTGGTATGGGACAATTTCATTTTCAAATGGCAGTAATAGATCAACATAGTCCCCCTCAAAATTTTATATATATATATATATATATATATATATATATAACACACATATATATACACAGTTTTCTGATTGACTGAGATAGATTAAAAGATGATGTAAGCTAAATTTTTAGATTAGTCTTTTCAATTTACACAGAATTCTTTATTCTAATCTCACTGTTGAGTTTGTTCTCTGCCAAAATACTTCATGACCCAGCCATAAAAAGCTTTTAATCTGTCTTTATTTGCATTTCCATTTCTTAAATTTAGCATAGGTCCATCCAAAATTAAATATGTGTTTTTCAGTTTGCAACATCTCTGAATATTTACTGAGTCTTCAGCATCTGCAATATGTCTATTTAAAGAACAGTTGTTAAAGTATGTCCAGGAAATTTTGTACTAGATTTTGATTACTATTGTTTAACATTTATTCATCATTAACTTATTCAATATTTTCATAAGTAATGATTAAATGTCAGTCAGTATTGCATATGCTTAAGATATAATGCATAGCCAATAAAATGCAATAAATACAATGAGTTCTATAATGGTTATGTAACTATAAATCAACACTTGTTGACATTGACATTATTTGTAATCTTCTTTATGTAGGTGATTCATATCATAGAGAACAAAGCTAGCACAAAAACATTGGGCATTTATTATGTGAAGTCTATTAGTAGGTAGCCCAGGAGATTGAACTTTAGCTGCCCATTCTAGGTTTCTATTTATTAACTCACTCATCACTGATTTTCCTTTCCTTACTAGCTCATTTTTTCATTCCCACACAATGGTTTCTCGAATGATCTCCAAAGTAAATTAGTTGAACGAAAACATGATTTTAAGAATGCCTTGAGCTGAAGTAAACCTAATATAAAGTGCTGGTTAGATTCTATTGTCAACTTGATCCAACCTAGAGTCACTAAATAAGATGAAATCTCAAATGAAGAATGGCCTCAATCAGATTGGCCTGTGACCATATCTGTGAGGAATTCTTTCCATTGATAATTGATGTTGGAGGGTCTAGACAACTGTGGGTGGCATCATCCTAAGCAGGTGGGTCCAGACTGTAGAAGACAAATGAGCAAGAGCCACTGAACAAGCTAGACAGCAAGTCAGTGAGTCACATTCTTCTACAGTTTAAAGCAGTGGTTCTCAACCTTCCTAATGCTGCTATTCTTTAATACAGTTCTTCATGTTTTAGTGACTCCCAACCATAAAATCATTTTTGTTGCTACTTGATAACTGTAATTTTTCTACTGTTATGAAGTACAATGTAAATATCTGATATGCAGGATATCTGATATGTGACCCTTGTCAAAGGTTCATTCTACCCTAAAGTGGTTATGATCCACAAGTTGAGAACTACTGGCTTAAAGCATCTACCATGAGTTTTTGGCTTGACATCCCCTGATGATGGTCTGCAATCTCTAAGGTAAAATAAATCTTTCCCTCTCCTAGTTGCTTTTGGTCAGTGGTTTCTCACATCAACAGGACAGCAAGCTGAAACATATAGTGACTATTTTTGTGTGTTTTTTCTTTTTTATTCTTTTTCATATAGTGAATATTATAGTCACAGGAAATCATATGGATATTGTATACTGTATTTTACATGCAATTCGTCTCTTGAAATCCATCTACTTGTAAATCTATTTACACACTTCTTTAAACCACAGTGTCATCAGATATAGTTGCACACACCTTTAATCCCAGCATTTGGAAGGCAGAGGCAGGTGGTTCTCTCTCTGTGAGTTGGAGGCTAGCCTGGTTTACATAGCTAGTTTCAATAAAGCTAGGGTTATATAGAAAGACCCTATCTCAAAAAAATCACTGACAGACATAGAGCCAGCAAAAAAGTAAGACATAAAGAAAGAAAAAGGGCAAAAACACCCTGAGGCAAAATGTAGATGAAGAGAAACAGGTTAAATTATAAGAGCTAGGAAGAAAAGAGCTAAAGTAAGGCTGAGCATTCAAAGTCTCTGTGTCATGATTTGGGAGCTGGATGGTGACCCAAAAGAAAAATCCTGGCACACTGGTATTCCTCCATGTAACAAGTATAAAGAATTCATTGCCTTGATGTCTAGGGCCCTATATCCAAAAAGTGTGCCTATGCTTTGCTGTGCTGAGTCTCCTGTAAGATGATCACACTGTGATGAATTGGCAGATCAAGGCTAGATGTTTTTGTGCTGTGCTTACCTTCCTATTATTCATATCTGTGCTCACATAGTTTTAGGGAGGTTGCTCTGGACTATAGCCCAGAAGACAAGCAAGAGAAAAACTAATTCAACTGCCTTAAATAGTAAAGAAGATTTTATCTCACATATCAAGAAGTCAGAAGATAGCATGGCTCCAGGTTTTCTTTGACCCAAGTTCTTTCCATCTCTTCTCTCATCTTCATCTTCTGCCTTATGGATTTAAGAACAAACTCCTCTAATAGTTCCACACAACGTTTCTCAAAGAACATCTAAAGGGATGTGGAAGGAATAAAAATCAACTATCAGAGTCAGTTTTCTCCAGTCAAGATTGTCTTGTCTTAGCTCTAAACCAATCACTGGAAAGAGAGATAGACCAGGCCAACTGGCTCAAATTAATCAAGATATACTTGCTGGGGTGAAATTGACCATGATCTTCACTGAATTACACAGGCACTTGAGTTTGGAGGGAAATGGAGTTCATTAAGCAAGTGAAGGAGGTGGTATGACTTCCACGGTCAACTTAATTTTCACCTACCTCTTCAACATCTTCCTTTTTATTCTGTTGTTTTCTTGTCTTCTTGGTGAGTTTTGATACTTTTTAATGGCTTATATGGTGCACTTAATTATTCCCTTCTCCTAATGTGAGCATCATCTGGGAAGTCAGCTTTTCTGAGAACACTCAACAAATATTTGTTTATTTATTGAATTCATGTTGTTCTCCACCAAAATATCCTCAATTTTTTTGTAGGGGCAAATTCTGGAAGTTGAGATAAGGAGTTGAGAATAGAAACAGGCTAAGTGTGAGACAGGTGGAGACAGAATCATAGTTTAGTTTTTAGGTTGTTGTCTTAACCTTCAGGTAATATAAATTCAGTGTCAAATCTTGTGGGAGTGGGAGAATACAGTTTTTTTAAAATTAAATCACTGCTTGGCCCATTAGCTCTAGCTTCTTATTGGCTAACTCTTACATCTTAATTTATGCAAAACATCCTGGGCAAGTTTGGTGCTAGAAATATGGATAATCTATCTTATTTTCTTGTTTCCTTTTTGAGGGAGTGACTCATGATAGAGCTCTGGCTAACCTCAAAGTTATAGCTATCTTCCCACCTCAGCCTGATGAGGGCTAAATTTACCAGTGAGCAACCACCATGCTGAAATTAAAACTAAACATTTATTGCTAGTGAACAGTCAAAATATTTTGGTGTTGTAGTTCATTTTCTTGGACAAAATAGATACTGATAAAGTATCATATTTCCATTTCCTGAATTTGACTACAGAAGCAGTATATTTTGTCTGTGCCTTGCTGAGAGTTTTATTTCCAAATATGGCTGACAATCATAGTTCAAAGACATGTAATAGTGAGGATACTACAGGCAGAGTTTTCTTCATGAAATTTACTTTGCAATAAAGAGAAGGGAGTGATAATTTATACCCCTCATAGGTAATAATTACAGTTCCTAAACAATAAAAAAGATGGAAGAAGCTAATATAAAAGACACTTTATTCCACATTCTGAAAGCTCTTGAAAAATATACTTGATTATTGACTCAGTTAGCAAGAGTTAATAGCATAGAATATTGCCTATTAATACAAGAGGTATTAGGAGAGTTGTAAGCTATCTTTATTATGGGGATACAAAGGAAACAGAGTTCAATGGGAACACACAGACTCACTGGATACTGGGTAGGGTGAAAACTACAGTGTCCCATTTCTCTGCCCCAGGGAGATGGAAACAAGCTTGCTCTGCTCTGACCTCCCAAGAGAGCCAGTACACTGCTTCTCTCCATTTATCAGTGCACAGTTAGCATCTCAGACCACACCCAAAGGGCTGGTACCCTAAAAGTTATTGGCTGAATGAATTCCCACAACAACCTATCATTTTATTCTTTCCTAAGTTCTCAAATGTATATGGGTTACTATGATAATCATTTCCAAATGGTTCTATGGAGACATGTTGTGACCTTTCAGGTTTAAGGATCATAAGGTATCTTCCCATGACCTTCCTACCTCACGTTGCCTTCCCTTGACCATATCCCATCATATATATCATCCTGTTTTATTTTATTCTTGGTTCTTTTCACTATTTCAAGTGGTTTATTTACTTCCTGATTTATTTATTTTTCCATCCGCTCTTGAAGTATCTCTGGCACCTACATCAGGACATAGTGTGTGATGGAGACTCAAAAATTATTTAAAGGGTGGTGTGTTCTTTCAATGTTCTTTTTCATGATGACTTTAATAGCCTCCTAAACACCCCACTTTGTCTTCTTACTCTTTCTTTCTGCTACTTTATGGAAAAGTGTCATTTTGAACATTTGAGGGATGCTATTTTCTTAAAGGGCTTAATGAAGAATTACCATATGGTCCTGCAAGACTCCTCACACATATGTATCCAAGAGAAATGAAAAGATGTCTGCACAGGAGCTTGTACATGAATGTTTATAATAATAAAAAGTAAAAATGCCTCAAATGCCTATCAACTGATGAAAGTATGAATAAGACAGTTTATATTTATACAAAGAAATACTATTTTGTAATCAATATGATTGAAATGCAAATGAAAGAAACCAGTAACAAAAGGTACATATTACATTTACATTTCTTTTATATTTAATATCTTGTTTGTAAGACTGAGAATTAGAAGATATAGAGATATAGAGAGGAAAAGCGGTTTCCATTAAATGTGATGAAGAAACTCTAAAACTGATTTGGATGATGCCTTTGCAACTGAGAATACACAAAAACTCATTAAAGCATATGCATTAGGTGAGTGAGTTATTAGTCATTGAAATTACATTTTATAATGAAATTGCTGGTAAGGAAAGGAAAAAGGGCAAAATTTGAGATTACTTTCCAAAGTTACCTCTTTTGAGTTGTTGGCCAGTGGAGTCCCAGAGACCACCAAACATTAAAGGTGGTTGCGATTGCTTTTGGTCACCCTCCAGAACTTGATAGTAAGACCCTACTGCTGAAGATTTCATACACTTTTGTCATGAAACATGAAGAATACAAATAGGAACTGACCTCAGGTTTCTCCATATTGGCTAGATTCCATAATGATAGACGATGTCATGCATACTACTGTAAGAGAAAAGAAACCATCAATCTCACTCAGGTGTAAGCCTTGCCAACTACAATGACAACTAGCTCATCAAGATATTCCCACTGGCACAATAGTGGTATGAAAGTTATGGGAGTAGTCAATCACTTTCTGATTAGATCTAAGACCCACTCCACAAGATGGAATCCATACTTGCTGTCATTATCAGGGTCAGTGATTGTTAACCTGAGGCTAGGTAGATGATAAGACCTGGGATAGAGCCCCCTACTATTATTCTATTAAACTGATACAGTATTAAAAAGCTCCTGATGACTTACTGGCATACCCATAGATCAGTACACTTTTTAGCCCTTATCAGTAGATGTCAATTAATACGGACGGCCACAACTGGTCAATGTGCAAAGCATAAGATATTACAGAATGCCCATCCATAAATGGGACATCAGTATCATACTCAGCCCCTACCACCAAGGCTCAAGAATTATAATGGAAGGGGGGAAGGAAAGACTTTAAGAGCCAGAGATAGTAGAGTAGATGGCTAAGAAAATAGTGCTTTGTGGACACTATGGGGTAATTACATAAACTAATTCATAGTGATTGTGACAGCCTGCAGAGGACCTGTTCAACCTCATGGCAAAACAAATCCTGGTATGAAAATAGGAAAGCAGCACCAAGTCCCATCTCTGGCTGAGGAGCTGTTGGCCTCTTATAGTTGTTGGGAGAGGAAGAGTCCATTTTTACTAATTGTGTGATTACTTATAAATCAGCCACACTCCGAGGGAGGACCTTTATCCAGGAGTAGTTGGGTAATACAAATTGCACTTGATGGTTTAATTTTTTTTATTGTTAAAAGAAAAATTTACATTTACTCCCCTTGTCCTGGGCCCTCCCGTTCCCCCACTACCCCCACCACAATCCCCCTACTTCCCTGATATGGGGCAAGATACCCTGCCCTGTGGAAAGCCCAAGGCCCTCCCCCCTCCATCTCGGCCTAAGAGGTGTGCATCCATATAAAATAGGTTCCCAAAAGGCCAAAACATGCAGAAGAGATAGGTCTCTCTGCCAAAATCATTGGCGTATCTGTAAGTCCCCATTGGCAGCCACATTCAGAGTCCAGTTTAGTCATATGCACATTCAGTCCTGATCCAGCTGGATTTGATGAGCTCCCAATAGATCAAGCACACTGTCTCAGTTGGTGGGCCAGTCCCTCACGGTCCTGACTTCCTTGCTCATCTTCTCCCTCCTT
>JAQHUG010000368.1:1534278-1544617 GCA_028555095.1 Dicrostonyx torquatus
GCATCCATCTGCGACGGTGGCTCATGGCATCTGGATCACTTCCTTCTCTCTTCCCAGAACTTCTTTTCTGTCTACTCTGCCCACCTCAGGGCTGACCTATCTTACAAGCCAGGCGGAGTCTTTATTTAACCAATCAAAGCACAGAAATACAGAAGACCCTCCTACTCCAGGGAGGGATCTGGAAAATAAAGTGAATATCTGTAATTAGGTCAAGGATTAAAAAGCGTGCATTGTCTGTTTTTATGCCAATACCAGGCTGTTTTTATGACTGTAGTGAAGACCTGGATATCAATTGATACACCTAGGAATACCTGATTTTTGACAAAGAAGCAAAAAAAATATAAAATGGAAAAAAGAAAGCATATTCAACAAATTGTGCTGGCATAACTGGATATCAACATGTAGAAGAATGAAAAGAGACCCATATCCATCACCATGCACAAAACTCAAGTCCAAATGGATCAAAGACCTCAACATAAAACCAACCACACTAACCCTCATAGAAGAGAAAGTGGGAAATACACTTGAATGCATGGGCACTGGAGACCACTTCCTAAATATAACCCTAGTAGCACAGACACTGAGAGCAACAATTAATAAATGGGACCTCCTGAAACTGAGAAGCTTCTATAAAACAAAGACATGTTCAAAAAGACAAAATAGCAGCCTACAGAATGGAAAAAGATTTTCACCAACCCTACAATGGACAGAGGGCTGATCTCCAAAATATACAAAGAACTCAAGACACTTGGCATCAAAAGAACAAATAATTCAATAAAAAATGGGGTACAGACCTAAACAGAAATTTTCAACAGACAAATCTCAAAGGGTTGGAAGACACTTAAGAAAATGCTCAACATCCTTAGCCGTAGGAGGAAGGCAAATTGAAACAACTCTGAGATTCCATCTTACACCTATTAAGAATGGCCAAGACCAAAATCACTGATGACAAACTATGCTGGAGAGGATGTGGTGTAAGGGAAAATGTAGAAGGAGAGAGGGGAGGAAAAGAAGGGAGTGTAGAAAAATGTGTAGCTCAATTTAAAAAAAAGGAAAAGGAAAAAAGCATACATTTTATTAGATACATGATGATTGCTAAGTAATCATCAATATTGATTCATGGTATACAAGTCGATTTTGAGCTATTTTAATAAGATACTAGGTTAGTCTCAAAGAATATGACCATCAAGAAATGGGCTATCATGAAATGCTAAACCAACTAGCAACTTCCAGCCTTCAGAACTAGGAAGTAAGTTTCTGGTGTTTATAATCTGTTAACTGAAGGTATTTTCTTTTCTTCTGGTGTGAATTTTTCTTCTTTCTTTTGTATTATTAAAAAACACCAATCCAAATTCCCACTCCCTCCCCTCTTCTCAGTCCCTCCCTCTCCCTCGACAGACTCTACCCCTACCCCTCCAACCCTAAGGGAGTGTCATGCACCCTGCCCTGTGGAAAGTCCAAGGCCCTCCTTACTACATCTAGGTTGAGCAAGGTTTACGTCCAAAGAGAATAGGATCCCATGAAGCTGGTATATGAAGTAGAGACACACCCCAGTGTCACTATCAGTGGCCCCTCAGTCTGCCCAAGCTGTCAACCCCCTTCAGAGAGGCTTGGTTGTTCCCATGCTCATTCACTCCCAGTCCAGTTGGAGTTGGTGAGATCCCATTGGCTCAAGCAAACTGTCTCAGTGGATGACCCCCTCATGGTCTTAAATTCCTTGCTCATACTCTCACTCCTTCCACTCTTCAACTGTATCTTGGGAGCTCAGTCCAGTGCTCTGATGTGGGTCATTGCCTCTGTTCCCATCTGTTTTTTGGATGAAGGTTCTATGGTGATATTTAAGATAATCATTAGTCTGACTACAGGGTAAGGTCAGTTCAGACACCCTCTACTAACCCCAGTAGCACAGACAATAAGAGCATCAATAAATAAATGGGACCTCCTGAAACTGAGAAGCTTCTGTAAAGCAAAGGACACAATAAATACGGCAAAAAGGCACCCTAATTAATGGGAAAAAATCTTCACCAACCCACATCAGACGAAGGACTGATCTCCAAAATATATAAAGAACTCAAGAAATTAGACATTAAAATTCCAAATAACCCAATTAAAAAGTGGTGTACTGAACTAAACAGAGAATTCTCAACAGAAGAATTTCAAATGAAGATATTTTCTTATAGCAACTCAAAAGGAATAAGGAAAATTGTTGGTCTTGGTTTCCCATAACTCTTCCCCATAGTGATTTGACTTTGGATGGAACAGATAGGTATACGAGACTTTTAAACACTAGCTATGGTACTGGAACATTTAGACTACCATCGTATATTTTAACAATCTATGTTTCCAGCAGAGAATGGAGTGAACATCTGTAGGATGTCACAGGAAGCTAGCCAAGACATGACCACAAATGGTAGGGAAAGAAACAGTAGAGAAAATGAAGAGGAAGACACTATGCCATTACTGGAGATCCTGGATTTAGCTGAGCATGAGTTTCACTTCATACGAAGCTTCTCAAATATAATGCAAATAAATAAAGTTCACTTTTTCTTGTGTTTGCCTCAACTCAATTGAATCACCTCTGTCACTGTTACGCACAAAGACGACAAACACAAGATGGCAAAGAGTTAATCGCCAACTGGCATGTCAAAATGTTATTTAATAGAGTACTATTATGTAGAGGATTGTTGGGTATGGGAACAAAGAATTTCATATATTTATATTTATAACAGACAAATTCCTAAGAGGTCAATTCCTAATGGACTCTTTTAATGAGTTAACAGAAAGTGGTAAAGTTGGTATGGATCTTTTTAATTTGGGAAGAAGTGTGCTTTCATAACTAATGAAACATCTAAGGAATGCTGTCATAATGTTTTCTTCTTCTATTGAGTGGTGGGCAGCAACTTCACACAGATGCAACCTAATAGGGTCTTCCGTTTTCCATGTCAATTCTGAGGCTTCTGTGACATACAGCTTGTACCACTTAGATGAATCCACTTGACTTTCATGTAAATCCAAGTAGGGAATGTGTATGTTGATCCAACTTAATGGAATTGATAGAGGAAGGAAGAAGCCATCTCTTTTGTGTTCCCAGCAGAGAGTTCTGAGATATCTCTTTTAAGTATCTTAGCATGTTCATGCATAATTAAATACAAGTGGTCAATAAGAGAGGATGACTCAATAACACCTCTTCATAATACCCTTTGTTTCTTCCCTGATTTAATCCTGCTACCAGTCTTTCTATTTGATCTCTTCAAATGGGATCTTGCAGGAGTCTGAATATATCCTCCCCTACCAAAGTCCTATGTTGACTTTCTAGCCCCTAGGGTGATAATATTTCTTGAATAAGATTAATGCTCTTAGAAATAAGGACTTCAGAGACACCATCACACTTCTCTTATGTGAAGACACAATAAAAAAGCCATCATTTGTGGCACTGAAGAAGCTTTTCTGAAGAACGTGACTGTGATTGTAGATTCCCAACCGACAGAATCCTGAAGAATAAATTTTACAGCAACCCAAACAAGAAAAGATAGACCACAAGTAACTCTGTAAACTTTTGCTCAGGTTCTGCTTGTTGAAGATCCCAGATTGAGCTATACAGTTACCTGGAAACTCTCCAGTAATCATTCTGCATTTATCCGTATACAATATTTAGGCATGTCCCAAAAATGGTTTGATAGCGTTTTATATCACTGTGAAGAAAAAAATCTGCCTTAATTAATGTCAAAGGTGAGGGAGATTAAGTTGATTAGGATTATAGAGCAAAAGAGATTTTTACTTAGAGGTAAAAATCTTTGCCTATGACACTGAGGTTAACCTAGCAACGCAACAGTGTCTTACATCACTGGACTCCCAGTGGAACAAAGTGTGCTCAACAGAAAACCACTCTGATATGGAGCCTAGGAAAATGCCTACAGGAACTTTCAAAACTTGCTCATGTGGAAATAGGTTACGCACATAGCATGCTATTGATTTTGGCCCCTAAATATAAATAGACCAGACAGGTGGATTTAATTTGGCTGCTGTATTTGGAAATGAAATGTATCTTACCGGGCACTCTCTTTCAATATCCTGAAAACCATGCCTAGAGCAATACTCCTGTAACCTTCCTTCTCATCTGTACAGTATTGCATGAGTCAATCACTACATTCAAAGGATGGAACCACACCTGAGCACAGAAAGAGGGTTTGAGAAAGGGCAGAGAGGGTTCTAAATGCCACTACTGTCTTCTTTGGAGTTTCTCTTGTGTTAGCTTTTCCACTGGGCTCAGTAAGCCAAACTCTGTACAGAAGAGTTCATTAGAGGGTTAGAAAGTCTGCAGAGTAGTCAGCAACAAAACTTATTTTCCCTTTCTTCCATTCCTTCTGGTGTTCTACATTCAGAGATATATTCCGGGAATGTGACAAAGGGATGTTGTTGGACAAATGGGAATTCAACATCCAGCAGAAGATGCTACATGAACTTAGGACTCCTTTCTAGAGATAATCCAACTTGGAAGCATAGTATACTGAAATATTGGTGTCTAATAATAATGGATCATAATTTATTCAACACGTTGAGCTTATTATCTTACATGCAAAAAATTCCTTTCAGGTGTGAAACTAAGGACCATGTGTTATAGATGATCCTGGATCATCCAGATGAAGTCTACATATAACTACAAGTGCCCTTATTAAAAGAAGGCAGAGGAAGATTCTAAACAGAAAGTAGAGTGGCACTGGAATAGAAAGAGATGAAGATGGCATACTGCAGACTTTGAAGATGGAATAAGGAGGCCAGGAGCCAAGATCTACATCTCTGGAAATGAAAAAAAGAGAAAAGATTTCTACCAAAGAGTCTTCAGAGTGAATGTAAGCCTGCTTGAATTTATCCCAGCAAAGCTGATCTGAGCTTAGCTAATTTCAGAACTTCCTCGAAACCCAAAGAGAAACGTTATACTCATATATTCATTGTTTTAAATTTAATTTTTACTAATTATACAAGCACAAGCTCAATCATTGAAGTCTAGTCTCCATTTTATCCCCATTCTGTTCTTTTTCTTCTCTTCTCCTCTTCCTGTATTCTATACATGTGTGCATATGTATATACAGTTGTAAATGTGTATAGTAAATGTGCTTGCATGCGTATATATATGTATATATACATACATACACACATATGTGTGTGTAGATGTACGTGTATGCATGTGACTTGCATGTGTGCACTCCTATGTGTGTGTACACATTAATTGACCCTTGGGGGTGATTGCGGAAACCAGAAATTAACGTCAGAATGTTTTTCAATTGCTTGCCTGCCTCATTTACATTGTTGCTGTTTTATTCTGATTCAGGGCCTTTCACTGGGTCTGAGGCTCACTGTTTCAACTAGGCTGACTGGTCAGTGTGCTCTAGGGAGCTGTCTGTCTCCAGCCCCCAGCACTGGAATTATGGACTTATGCCACCATGCCCAGCTTTCACATGGATATGCAGGATCTGAACTCAGGTCCTCACACTAGTACATCAAGTACTTTACCCACTGAGAAATCTCTTTTGCCCTTATTCTCTTCCTTAAAACTATTGTCTAGCCTTTTATTGTCTTATTATAAATAAATATATACAGATAAGTTCATATTCTCTAAATTAACTAGTAGAATAGCATACATAATTTTCATGCTTTGGTTTTTTTTCACTTAATAATGCATCCTGAAAATCATTCCAAAGCAATATTCAGAACAGTTTCACATTCTTTTTCACAGCTACACTGTTCTAGTGTGTGGATGTACCCTAGTCTAGTCACACAATCTCCTAATGAGAGACATTTAGTTATTTTTAGGTTTTTGATATCATTTTAAAAAGATTTAGTATTATTTTAAGAGGGGGAACAGTTTCTGTGCTGTCCAGAGGAGAGACTCGGATTCAGGAGCTGGCGTTTCAAGTGGTTATAAACCTCCCAGCATGGATACTGAACTTGTGTCTTCTGCAAGAGCAACATGCTCTCATAACCACTCCACAAGAATATTTTCATATTATAAATCTAGCTGCAGTGAATTTTTGCGCATATGTCCTTTCTTATTTCTACTGGTATGCTTAGGGTATAGACTTTCAGAATTAAAACTGTTGAAGAAAAGAGGACTAGTTAAGTAACCGAAAATTAATATTCTTATCAGAGCCAGCATTTTATTTTTATATGCACATTCAATTTCTTTTTGATACTTTTTTGATAGGATGCTTTCTATGAACAAACAATTGATATCTTAATATAGTTAATTTTAAAACTAGCTTCAAAATCACAGAAAAAATATAGATTCACATTATTTCACAGTGACACACAGTCATATTCATTAGAACAATGCTGGCATATTTCAAGTGCAGTTTGTCATTTAGGCTATGGAAATAGAAGGTCATTATAGACTGAGTTTGATGTGTTTTTTAGGGGAAAAAGAACATCCTCATATGAGGAGTCAATATTGTGTTTAATAGCATTTCTATCATGCCCTCAAGTATCACTTCAATAAAATATGAATCTTCTACACTTTCGATCTCTTCCTTTGGATACTCAACTCAGCAGCCTGCCCCTCCACACTACTTAATTTCAGAAATAGAAAATACAGCAGTCTTTTAGAACTCTCAGATTCCCAATGGTGGAGGACACTTTGCAGACAATAAAAGTCCCCAAATCTTGTATTATTCAGATGACATTCAAAGGGACACTCCAGCAAATCCATTTCACCAGCCCACATATTAGTAGAGCAAATTTCCTCTAGAGTATCATGCATATTTACTAGTTGTTCTAAGAACATTTTATTCTTATTCCTTACTTTATGAGCAATAGTCAGAAGTGCTTTCAAATCACACTGCTAATTCCCATAATCTCCCTGCAGAGGTTTGGTAGGTGACAGTTACAATATTGAAAATTTCAAATTGGAGGCAGACAAATGTTTACTATGTTCCCTATACAAGTCAGATTAGATTTCAATTTCCCTGTAATCCTGAAGACCTAATGCCAACAACATGGAAAAAAATGAATTCCCTTGCCTTAATATTTTCTCCACCCACCCAACAAGAGCCAGGTATTTCAATGTTTAATGTCTTTCTGTGTTGTCCCAGGCAAAGGTAACTAGTGATCAGCCATCTTCTTTCCATTTGAGTGCTAATAGAATTAATGTCATTTTATCATTCAAATATATTTATGTTTCCCATCTCTCTATATATGTGCACATGTTCAGACATGTTTATGTACATGTGTTTATTTAAGAGTGTATATGTAGTATATCCACACATGTGTGAATGGGTGCATGTACCTATGCATGTGCATGGAGCCCCTACTTTATTCCCTTAAGACAGAATCTCTTAGTGAACCTGTAGCAAAGCTGTCAACCAGCAAACCCTAGTAATCCTCCTACCTCTCCCTTCCCAGAACTGAGATTATAAGCAAAAGGTACCAAACCCAGATTTTTATGTGAGTGCTGGGAATTTAAACTCATGTCGTCATTCTTGCACAGCAAGCACCCCTGATGAGCCATTTCTTCAGTCTTTCAAATATATTTTCTTATTGCAACCTCTTGGTCTGGATTATTTCATCCAAAGCTTGCTAACTAGAAGACAAATCCTGGGGTTATAATGAACTTGGAAGCTGCCCCACAAAGACTGGAATTTGACTCTATCACTGCCTAAAAGTCCTTTCCAAATTACTCAAACTCTCATTGCCTTATGTACTATTCAGAAGAAACTGTTGCTACCACACAGGATTGAATGATATGAGCCAAGACTGAGTAATATAATACAAATGAAAGTCTTCACTCTAGCCATCATACTTTACAAGAATTCAATATATGTGAGCTGGGGAGATAATTCACTCAGTAAAGATTTCATCCAACGAAACCATGCAAAACTGCTTCCTGGGCATATTGATAATCCCAGCACTAGGGAGGCAGTGACAGGAGAATCCCTGGGAATAGCTGGTCAGCTGTTCTTTCCAAGCTGGTAAGCTACAGATAATGAGAAAACCTGACTTAAAGAAGGGGAACATTATCAGCATTCCCAAAAATGACAGCCTCAGTTTTCCTATGGCCTCCACATACATGTGTATACACCCTTTTTATATACATCTGCATATACACACAAGCATGGCACTAAAGTTCAGAAGAGTTAATCATTTAGCAATAGTCATACAAATGTCACACATTTACCCCCAAAAAGTAATACTGTGCATGACTCCCCAAAAGATGCTGGAGGCTCTGCATTTCTGCTTTTCCTGATCCTTCTTGTGAATATCCTCCCTTGACTGATTTTTAATAAGTATCCTTTCCTTGAACTAAACAATAACCATAGTTAGGGAAGCTTTTAGTGAATTCTGTGATTCTTCTTTGTATACTGTTGAACCCCAGGGAAATTTAAAAGATCCCCCTCCTTCCAAACTTGTAATTTGTGTCAGAAGAAAGGCCATCCTGTGTAATCTCAATCTCTTGACTACAATTTCCAAACCTTCAATGTAAACTTGTAAATTGTTTTTAATTTTGAAGTGTCTGTGACTTTTTATTTGTACCAGGATGACAGTGAACTGGATGATTTGTGGTGCCTTTTGGTACTATATTACATACTCTGCCCCCAGTATAGCATGCCTAACTCTTATGATCCAGCAACTTATTTTCCATGATATCAGTAGAATATGTCTTCTACCTTTTTATCCTTTCCATAAGATAAAGCTCATGGGAGAGAAAGAGAGTCTAGTGGTTAACAGCACTTACTGCTCTCCCAAAGGACCCCTGTTTGATCCCCAATACCCACATCAGATGGCTCACAATTGCCTGCAATCACAGTTCTAGGGCATCTAACCCCCTACCCTGGTCTCTAGGAGTACCTGTGTATGTGGTTACACAGCACACAAATACACATAATTTAAAATAAATCTGCAAAAGAAAAAAAAGTACCATGTACTTTTAAAAGTACGAGTAGAGATGGTTCCTGATTTAAAAGGGTTTGACTTATGATTCTGACTTTACAAAGATTCAAGAGTGACTACACACTCAGTAGAAATGGTACATTAAGCTTGAATATATTCCTGTACTCAGATGGTATGTAGGATGTTCTTCTTTTCATTGTGTTATGGAGCTTCAGCCATGTGACCATGAGGGGAAACAACTGTTCCACAGAGTGAGCTGTTTTACTAATCTCACTTGCTAACGAGATGACATATATTTTGTGCATTTGTTTTAAAAGATACAGTTTTATTATCTATGTATATTTGTGTGAATACACACACAGGTATAGGAACTGATAGAGAAGAAAAAGGATGTATTGCCCTCTGAAACTAAAGTGTTAGTGCTAGAAACCAAACTTGGGTCCCTTGCAAGAGCAGTGAGATGGCTATTTTTGGTCGTCAACTTGACTGCATCTAGAATGAACTACAATCTAGAAATAGAGGGAACACCTGTGAGAGATTTTCCGTTTGGTTTGAAATGAGTGAATCCACTTCTAGACCACTGAGTAGGAAGACAGATACCTTTGATCCAGTTCTTAAAGCTGGAACATACAGGTCTTTAATTCAGATCTTGAGGTGGAAAGAAAAATGTCTTTAATCTAAATCTTGAGGTGGGAAGACATACCTTTTTTCTTTCTTTCTTTCTTTCTTTCTTTCTTTCTTTCTTTCTTTCTTTCTTTCTTTCTTTCTTTCTTTTTTCTCTTTTTTTATTGTTAAAAGAAAAATTTACATTTACTCCCCTTGTCCCAAGCCCTCTCGCCCAGCCATAACCCTCCTCCCTCCCCCTGCTTCCCAAAGAGGGGGCAGGGTACCCTGTGCTGTGGGAAGCCCAAGGCTCTCCCCACTCCATCCCGGCCCAAGAAGGTGTGCATCCATATAGACCAAGTTCCTGAAAAGCCAATACATGCAGAAGAGATAGGTCACTGTGCCATTATCATTGGTTTCTCAATCAGTCCCCGTTGGCAGCCATATTCAGAGATTCTGGTTTGGTAATATGCTCATTCAGTCCTGGTCCAGCTGGATTTGATGAGCTCCCAATAGATCAGGCACACTGCTGTCTCAAGTGACTGGCCAGTCCCTCGCGGTCCTGACTTCCTTGTTCATCTTCTCCCACATATGCTCTTCGACTGCACCTTGGGAGCTCAGTCCTTTGTTCTGATGTGGATGTGGGTCTCTGATTCTATCTCCATTCATCAGGTGAAATTTCTATGGTGATGATCAAGATATTCATCAACGCGACTATGGGACAAGGCTAGTTCAGGGACCCTCTCCTCTGCTACCCAAATACCTAGCTGGGGACATCCCAGGGAACGCCTGGGATCCCCACTAGAGACAAGTCTCTTGCAAATCTTAAAATGACTCCCTTAATGTAGATATCTTA
>JAQHUG010000368.1:1546190-1584412 GCA_028555095.1 Dicrostonyx torquatus
AGAGAGAGAGAGAGAGAGAGAGACTCCTCATCCCATAATTTCTGTGGCTCTAGAGAAGACTAATACAAGCAACACACACTTAACCACTGAGCTGTCTCCCCAGCCCCTTTAGTGCATTTTTGATACACTGTTTTCATCTTGTGATTGGTTTATTGAGGAATAACCCCATAATAATCAAAGATCATCTATCTAGTCTTAATTAAGCATAATAAAATCAAGTTGAAACCCAGGGTAAAAGAAGAAAAGTGAAGGAAATGTAAATACAAACACATAGAAGTTTTTTCCTGATTTATCTACTAATACCACTGCATACTGAAAAGGCTTTTTCTTTCTCTTGGTTTACATATCATAATCCTGCGCTTTGACCTGTCCGATTTTTTGAAGATTGTGTGTATGATGTGCATATATTTTGTAAACTTGTATACTACAGCATGGTGCTCATATTTTATTTTGATGAAAAGTATTTTCATAAAATACCTTGATCTCAAAAAAGAATGATTTTTATTCAGTAAGGGGTTTACTTCTCCCTTTTCATTTCTCATTAATTTTTATGCTCAATCCAAAGTAAGTTCCTACAAGATACACTTATTTTCTCCTTATAGCATAATTAAAATCTTTTCATGTAAGATCATACTTGACCTTCTATATTTCTAGGCATCTATCTCTATTAAGAAGCAAATATTACCTTCACAGAAAAATGAATCATATGGGTGCAAGACAGTCTAAAGGGAAGACAAAGCTATATGCACCACTTTTGATGTTCTGCTCATGCAAAGCAAGATATTCAAAGTCAATAAATTACACTGAATCTACATATCCTTACATATTAATATCTTCAGTACATGCTGGAGTTAACAAAAATGCTAACCTGAATTTCTGCGTATTATGCCTTGTGAATGAAACTGTATGGAGAATGCTATGCCACTTACGATGTGTGTATGTGTGTGGATGTATGCATGTGTGCCAGATAGAGGAAAGAGGAGATTTTCATATAGACTGAATGTTAAAATCACCCAGAGAGCTTCTAAGAACACCGAAGTCTGGATGCTTGCTCTAAAATATGCTGTTTCAACAGGCTTAGATCGGGGCCTACCCCTTCAAGTTTCAAGAGCCCAGGACGACTCTGAGTAAAGCCAGGAGTGGGACTGCCCCGAAGCCTCTACAGTAGGTTCTAAGATATCACGTTCCTTCTGCTCCTCTTAAAGAACTGAAAATAGACAATAACTTTCTGACACCTGTTCTGTGATCAAATCACCAAGAGTTCTGAAGGCTTGCCTCTTGATGCTTGGAGTAGTTGCCCAATGCACTTCCGTACTTGCGCCTGAATTCTCAGAGTGCCAGCATTCTTGACTCTGTTGGCTAAGACTGTTTGCGTATACTTCCAGAGGAAAGGTTTTTGAGATTCTTGGTGGAGAAAAGCATCTTCCTCTGAACAGAAAATGGATCTCAGGTTAGCCAGCACCACTGCAGTCTTCTTCCATCATAAACTCTGACTATTAATGCTTGATCTCTTCAAAAATACGGGGCTATCTAGCACTCTACATCCAGAATATTGTTGGGGGAAAAAGCAGGGGTGCTGTCAGAAGCTAATTCTTGAATGCATTTAAATAACCTCATCTTTTTCCAATTAAGAAAATGTTTTCCTACCAGCTTTGCTGCTATATTACTCATTCCTCCTGTCTAGAAATTCAATATTTGTCTTCACCGTTTCCTGTAGCCATTAAAGCCAAAGCCAGGCTTCTTTTAATTAAGCAGTTATGGCCTGAGTTTCACTTGCAGCATTGCCTGTTCACATTGCTGAAGAATTCTGAAGTCTCAGAATCAGCTCCTCAGACTTGGCATTTGTGGGCTGATGTCCCTAATTCACTGAGTGCCAGAGATTCCATGGTCCCTGCTGTATTTGGTGTTTCCAAGTCCTGCGTTTGGACTTTGTCCTGTCACTCTCCATATTCCTTGGCCTTCCTAACAGATTTTCTGCTCTCTACCCTTTTAGCATTCCATACACAGGACTGTTTGTGGCGGAAATGAACCAGTTCTTGGAGTTTCCTCTGTCCTAGACACACAGTCTGCACTTCAGAACAGAGAGTTGGAATGGGATTTTAACCAGGAAGAGCACAGTACTCTGCTACTCCAAGCACTGAGATGCATGGTTGTTGACTCTAGGATCATCAGAAAGCATAAGACTCTGAATTATACTACACATATCACAGAAAATATAATGATTTCACTTCAGGACTGAAGCAAGACCACCTAGGTCAGACCTCTGTTTTTGTTTTTTACTGCTTAGCACCAGGGTGTAGTGTTTATACATTTACTTTCTTCTTCAGTAAAATGTACATAGTAATAACACTATCAAATGGGAAACATGCTTAGAATAATGAAAGAAAAATATTAGGTACTCAATAAGTTTTTTTTCCCCATTTTTCTCCCATGTACTCAGACTTGAGTTGATGATCAAGTTAAGCTGATGGGAATTGTGGAGAAGCTTCTTTCTTTTTTCCTGTTTAAACTTTCCCCTGGACTGTGCAGACCTGAAGCCTATAGTTTTGACTCCCTGTGGGAGTTTGAGCATGGAGTCAACTTAAAGACCAAATCAAAGAAATGTAGAAATAACAGCTCTTTGGCAATAAAGCTGATGTTCCTGGGCTCGGCAGGAAGCCGAAGTCAAATTGATCATTGCACTTTCCATTTGCTCATGGCAATTTAAGTTCTTCTTGACTCTAAGCCAATTTCAGTTCAATTTCTGCTCCTTATGATCAGATCCTAATGGATGCAAGTTAAAGATGAAATATCTTTGGAGCCAGGTATTTCCCTATAGCTGTTGACCTACATTTTCAAAGCAACTCCTTGCATATAATGCCTGGTATATTCATCACTTCCCATAGCTTGGAGGGCACAAATGTGACCCATATATGTATATGAGTACCAAAGTGCAGAAACTATGGGTCCTTCCTTCCTACTGCTAGCTGGAATGGTTTGTGGCAAATCGGGGTTCACTGAGCACCTGCTGAGCAAATGAATGATTGACCAGGTCAATACCTAGCACTTTGGTTCTCTAAACATTATTAGAACTCCAACAGTCTGTCTGAAGACAATTCCTATTCTTGAGTTGGTTTTAAGAGGGGGTTGCAAGTCTGGAAAGATATCTACATTCAAAGTAGTTTTAGAAGTGACAATGGAGTTATAGCTTGAAGTCGTAGGGACCATGCAGAGGTTAACAGTTGTTCCAAACTCAAACAAAAGTCTACTTACATAGAGATCACGTATAAATCTCTGTTTCATAGGACCCAGTGCCAGGTAGCTCTTGACATTTGTAGGTCTGTAAGAATGAGGTGAGACTAAGAACATAAAAAGATGGAAAAAAGGAATAATGCAGAAAAAATCCAATTATGAAAAATTATAGACCTTCATTGGAGATCCAGGTTCCAGGAAAGAATTGAAGTCGTGGGTATGAAGGTACCTGATTTCATTCTTTTCCTTTGCCCAGACTCTTACTCTTAGTCTCTTAGTAGAGTTCCTCATGGGCTAACTTTTACTTCTTCTTCTTCTTCTTCTTCTTCTTCTTCTTCTTCTTCTTCTTCTTCTTCTTCTTCTTCTTCTTCTTCTTCTTCTTCTTCCTCCTCCTCCTCCTCCTCCTTCTCATTCTTTGAGACAGGGTTTCTCTGTGTAGTTCAGGCTGTCCTGAAACTAACTCTGTAGAACAAGCTGGCCTCGAACTTGCAGATATCTGCCTGCCACTGCCTCCGTAGTGCTGGAATTAAAGGTATGTGTCATCACTGCCTGGCAGGGCTAACATTTAAAGAAGGTAGAAAAGAGCAGAAAAAAGAAAGGCCTAGAAAAGCAATGGTAAGGTCCATAGCTGTGTAATGTTGGTTAAGTTTTCCCCTGCAACCTTTCATATTTGATTCTATCACAGTATTTTCAGAGTTCATTGAAAGAGCCATATTGAGGATTCTACAGGAAATCAAGAGTAGGCTGTTTTATGCATAATAGTGAAAAACTTGAAGCTATACACTGAGAAACTTTTTTTAGAAGTAATATCTTCAGCAAATGGATTTTGTTTTCTGAGTCAAGGGCTCACTATAGATAGCAGACTGACTGCAAACTCTGTTCCAGCTGCTTCCTCCTCCTGAGTGCTTTAATTACAACTTGGCAGTGAATGGAAAGTTCTTTCTCTGCCTATCCCCGCAAATACATTATAAGAAGCCTGCTTATATATGCTGGTACATATGGCAAACTGAATATCATACAGCTAGGCAAAGGACTGAGGTGTGCTTAGGTATCTCTGAGTTAATGGGAGTATCTAAGTATTCTTTTATATGTAAATTCTGGGTATATAATAATGTATATAATTTGATCTGTTTAGATAAAACAAGGATTTAAACATAATTCGGGGATTTTGTCCTTACTATGATAAAAGATAGGCTTTTAAAATTTACTCGTGTGTGAATGTGTGCTGCACACACATGAATATAGAAGTGCACTCACCCAGTGTATTTGCATGTACTTGGAGATGCCAGAGAAAGACATGCAGGTGACTTGTCATTCTCTGATTCATTGCCTTGAAGCAGGGCTTCTCACCAAACCAGAAGCTCATTGTTTGGGCTAGGTGGGTGGGCCAGCCAGTCTTCAAAATACACTTATCTCCCTCCTGAATGCTGGGCTTGTTGGCATGTACACTTGGCCTTTTCGCATGAACTATGGAATTTAGAATTCAGGTCCTCAGACTCACAGAACAAACACTGATACCCACTGAGCAATCTCCCCAGTCTAAGGATAATTTTTTAAGTAGCATCATGGCTCTTTATGCAAATATAAGATCAACATCAATTAAGGACTTTAGTTACCTCATTGTCAGTGAGGAAAGCAGCAAGATATTGTCACCAATAAGTAAGTGAAAAAAACAAACCTATTCGTAGATCAAGGGTATTGGAATAACAAAATAAGTCTCGTTCACTGACAGAGGAAAGTCAGCATAACCTCCAAGGGAAAGACTTTATTGCATGATTATAGACTGGTATTATTAAGTATGCACATCACTTAATTACAACTAACAGAACTGCCCAATCATTCAAAGGCTATGATAGATACAGACTCCCTGTAGAATCATAATCAAACTACCCCTAGGTGTATGCTTTAAACCAGGCTTTCAGACCTGAGCACTGTTGAAAGGATGAGCTGTATAATTTCCGGTGCTGGGAAAGCCTGTCCTACACAATGTAGGTTGTGGAGCAATATCTTTGTCCTCTACTCATGAGATCCCAATAGCATGCTTATGGAGTTGCAAAACAACTCAAAATTTCTTCAGATATTACAGGTCTCACTAGGGGGTGGAGCACAAAATTGCCTCCTCCTGCTTGAGAGTCACTGCCCTCAACAGCGTATAGTTTTCCACGGAAGCACACATTCCTTTGTGTGTAGATAGATAGATCAAACTGATGGTCGTGCATATGCTAAGCCATGTCTACCACAGAGCTACACTTCCAGGTCCAACATTTTTCCTACTTTTGGTGCTTTATCTGGAATGTTCTTCTCCCATCTCTTTTCTTGGCTCTCTCCCCTACTTTATTCAAACATTTCCTCAGAAGTCACTCCTGAGAGCCCTCCCCATTACTTTATTCAAAATAGAAACCTCTTCTACAATTGCTCTCCTCTTTGTTCTTCTGTCCACTCATTTATTTCCCTTAAGTGCTTTTGTCCATTGCCTGGCCTTCTCACATCGTAAGTGTTCTGAAGACAGAAACCTGTTGAACTGATGGACCAGCCAATGAATGAAGTGATAGAAATAAGAACTAATTTACTCAAGAAATACTAATAAAAATAAAAATGCAAGAGAAATTGATAAATGGAGTTTTTTGCTTTCTTTATTTCTGAAACAAAATATCCACTTGAAGGATCAGTAATGACTGGCCTTCAGTGGTGCCAGTTTTTGTTTTTTAAGATCTCCTTGTCTTCATGAGACTTGGAAAGACTATTGAAGCCAAATTACTTAAGTGAATTAATCTGACCACAAGCCAAAGTTTGTTACTTATTAATGAGGAAGCCAACAGATGGAGATTGCTGTTTTGAAAAGAAAAAAAAATAAACATTCAGAGGTTGCTCCAAATGGGGAACTGTTTCCAACACAGATCACTTACTGTATTAATGACTTGTTTTACTTACTGCTGGGGCACAATATGTGACAAGAGCAGATTCAGGGAAGAGGAGTTTGTTTCAGGACACAGTTTGAGGGTACAGTCCATCAAAACCAGGGAAGGCATGGATGTAGGAATGTGAGGTTGCTGGGTACCAGAGAAAGAGATGAATGCTGGTGCTTAGCTTCCCTTCTCACTTTTCCAGTTGAGGAGCCCAGGCAAAGAGATGGTGCTGCTTATATTTAAAGTGGATCTCCTGTCTTCTGTTAATCTCTCCACAAATACAACCACAGACACTCTCAGAACTTTGTCTTCTAGTTGATTCTAAATCCAGCCAAGCTGACAATCAAGATTAAGCAGCAGTTATTTAGTGACAGCACTTGCTTGCTTCACATGGTAAACTGGTCATTTCCTTACCAAGCAGCATGGGTTAGCATCAAAGCACACGGTCTTTAGAAGCATTTTATGTGATGGCTGTACAGCAGCCATGAACGAGAAGTAACAAGTGATGCACATTAGCTATGTACTGAGATGTAAAGAGAAATGCCAGCACTTTGTTGCTGTCACTTGGACTTACAAGTTTTTATTGCCTGATGAAGATGCAATTAGCACAAGGGCACCAACTCGTTCCAAGCAATACTCCAACCCATATAGGCACAGTTCCTGTTTCTTTTCCAAACATCTATTAGCAGATTTCTCCAGCAATCACAGCCATTGAACACCCAGCTTACTTAATTCTGTTTGGGGAAATTATTTTCTCCTAGGATTCATTAAAATTTCCAACCACACATCTCTCTTTGAACTACCATGACATCTGTTCATACTGCACACTGGGATGTAATTGGCCTTTATTCAGGTGTAATTGATGATTTACATTATTAAGGCTACCTCTCTTTGGCTCATTGCCTAGGGACAATTGAAGCTGACACTAACTCAATGGCAAGATTTAGGTCACTAATGGTGCCTCTTCTTTTAACTCACTCAAAGCTGGTGAGTTGATTTTATTGTAAAAAATCTTACTTATCTTTAAAACAATGGTAATAATAGAAGGCTCCTCAAATGGTGTAGGCGACTGCTACAATACTGATAACTGTGAACTGTAAAGGTTGCCATCTTGATTGTCTAAGTCATGCCCAAATTAATTTCAAAATCATCAACAAAATTCATTTATTATTGTGGATGTAACTCCCCTTAAAGTATTAGAACCCCAGACATTCTAAAACACCAACTTGAGAAACACTGTTTTTCACCAGTAACCAGTTCATGAATGTAATACAGAGAAAGAAGAGGGCTCTAACCACAACCTTTTTAAATGCCAAGGTGGAACTAGGAATTTGGTAGCGTATTTCCAAGATTCCTTTTTCCAAAGGAAGCACTCCCTCCATATAGTACTGCCAGGCCAGGTGTGTGTGTGTGTGTGTGTGTGTTCCATATGCTTCGCTTGACAAAAACAGCACTAAAGCTCTGCTCCTGACACCACTGCCTATCTTGCTACCATTTTCCAAGAATTTGCCACAAATCTTAGCAGCCTCGTTCCCAGAAGATGCCCTACATAAGTCAAGCTTCTCGCAGAGAACATAAAATACTGATTTGCGCGAGGGTGTCTAGAGCAGCAGCTGCCCTTGCCAGATGTACACTTGACACTGATCCTGACCTATGGACAGCGTAATTTCCCTTGAAGGTCTCCACCCTGCCTTCATCATTGTGTCTCCTTAGCTGCAGCACCGCCCACCCTTGCTCATGCCTCTTAGCCTCCTACTTCTTGCCTGCGGCTCTCCTGCTTTCCTAGGTAATGGTGGCCAATTCCCCAAAATGGCTTCTCACAACTGGAGTTTTGGCTGTGACTCTGTATTTTCACTGTTTATCTCCCACCACCATTCAATGATGATGGAAGCCAGGGAACTGAACGTACCAGGCTCATGTAGGACTGTTGGGCTACATACCCTTTCCATCAATGATCATTTTTGAAGACATAGAGGGAGACTGAGATATCCAAGTATCCTGAGTACGAGGAGCTCACTTTAGAAATGATTTTTCCTAACCTTCAGTTTTCCTAGTTCAAAGAAAGAAAAGGATGTAAATGAGTATCTGTTTCAAGCTTGTTGATGAAAGCAAGTAGGATTGAAAGTGATAAAAATAAATACAGACCACATTACAGATGATCATTTGACTTAATCTGAGGGGTGTGATGAATTCGTATCTTTATACTTGACAATAGAGCAAGCTTAAAGAAAATGTGGCCAACACACTAAACCTGTGGCTTTCAAACTGGAGCATTAGCAGCCTTTGCAGAGGCCCAATATTTTGCCCTGTATAACGTGATGTTCTCTTCTCCAAATATGTTGGGCTGGCCATGCTCAGAGGTATCCTGGGATACATATGGCCCATAAGCCAGAGGTTAGACACATCTGCAATAACTTGTCAGAACACAAGTTACCAGATGCTGCCCCTGAGTTCATGATTATGTACATCTTGAGAGGAGCCTGAAAATTAGCAATTTTTCTAGGTACTTGATGCTGCCACTGGTGCCCATTCAACGGCAGCATCAAGTCCTGGCCTTCAGTGTCAGGAGTGTGTGGACTGAGGTTTGGGGCTATTATAGGACCACATTGGTTAGAGTTTCCATTGCTGTAATAAAATACCAGGACCAAAAGCAACATGGGTAGGAAAGGATTTGTTTTAGCTTACAATGCTCAGGTCAAACTCCATCACTGATGGAGATCAAGGGCAGGAACTCGTGGCAGGAACTACAGCAGAAGCCTTGGAAGAATGCTACTTACTGGTTTATTCCTCATGGCTCACTCAGCCTGTCCTCCCACACCCCCACATCAACCATCAATCAAGAAAATGACGCATAGACGTGCCTATGGACAGTCTTCTGGAGCATTTTCTCAACTGAGGTTTCTCTTCTCAGATAACTGTAATGTGTGCCGGTTAACAAGAAAACTATCTAGAACAAAACCCAAGCAGTCTAGTATCCATCCAGGATCCAGAACCAATGTGCTTAACTAAGAAGTAGCAGCAACCTATTTAATTTAAAAATTATTGACTATTGTATTATACCATATGCATGCTAGGCCGGTCAGATATTTTCTATGCCTTTGCTAATTCCACCCCTTAAACACTCTTGGTACTTCAGGACAATAGACCTGACAATGAATTGTTGTAGGCCAAGAGGAGAACACATAACAACCTGCCTAGGCACATACAGTTATATCTTAAATGGTACCAAGCAAATTTTATAACCTAGTTATAGGCTACATGAACATTTTAATCACCTGGGAGACTTATAAGAAAACCTACTCTGTAGCTCAAATGCTAAGGCAGAGATTCTTAACCATGACTTCTCACTGGGGTCATCTGGGGACTTTGAAAAAAATATTCTGTGATTCTTATCCCATGAGGACTCTGATATAATTGGCCCTCTGGAAGAAAGTTTGTAAAGCCTCCCAAAGGGAATTCTAATATGCAATCAAAACTGGAAAAGGCAGTCCAAACAAAGCTCTTCAAGGTATATCCATTCCCCACCTATGGCTTCCATACTCTTCGAACTCTTTAGGGATTTTAGTCTGTGGGCAGGGTAGAAAAATTACTGTTGTAAGAGAGGTAAACAGGTGAGGAGGAAGCTAACAAAAAAAAATTGCAAGCTTATTGTTCTTTCCGAAGCATAAATTTGCATAAAGACAAAAATTCTGGAAAAAATGTTCTAAAATGGTATAAAATAGAATATATCACATTTTTATTATTCAGTTTTTAAAATATCAGATAAAAATGTGTATTTATGGAATAGAGTGTAATCTTTTGACCAATGTATACGTTATAGAAAGGCTTAATTAAGGTAATTAACATATCTATCAGTTTATTTTTGTAATAAGAAGGTTAACAGACCAATTTCAGCACATTTGAAATATAAAATACCTTCTTTTTTGGTTTTTTGAGACAGGATTTCTCTGTGTAGCTTTGGACCCTGTCCTGGAACTTGCTCTGTAGACCAGGCTGGCCTTGAACTCACAGAGATGTACCTGCCTCTGTCTCCTGAGGGCTGGGATTAAAGGTGTGCGCCACCACCGCTCAGCTACAATACCTTCTTGTTATTATTATGGCAATAGGAACTATGGTCACCACGTTGCACAATAAAGCACTTAAAATTTTCTCTTCCCATTTAATTGAATCCTTTTTCCCTTTTTTTTCTTCCTTTCATATGTATGCTTGTGTGTTATGCATCAGTATGTGTATGAATGCTCAAATGTGTGGAGGCACATGTGTGTCCCTGACTGTGGAAGGCCAAGACTGGTGTCTGGACTCTTCAACATTCTTCCACCTTTTTCTTTGAGGCAGGGTTTCTCTTAAAATGCAGAACACAGCCATACAGCCATACACCTAGTTTCATAACAGTCTTGCTCTAGTAATTCCCCCATCTCCACCTTCTAAGGCTTGAATTACAGGTGAGCTGCCATACACGTGAGCATTTGTATGGGTTCTGCACATCTGAACTGTAGTTACTTGTTTGCAAGGCAAGCTCTTTAACTGCTGAGCCACCTCCTAGACCATTTAACTAAAATTTTATATGCTCTGCTCAACATCTTTTCTTTCTCCATCCCTCCAAGCCCCTGGGCCTCTAGTATCTACCTTTATAATCTGTTTCTGAGATTCACTTCTTGAAATTCTATATATAAGCAATGTTCAAAGCCATGAATCTCTAAGCATATAATTTTTTTCAATATATCAAATTCAACCCTATATATTGGTTCTTATTCTTTGAGGCACCTGTAGATGGCTTCATTTGTTATCTTGGTCTTTATCAGACTCAAAGATAGCATTATACTCATTGTGTCTTTATTCTGTGGTGATTCCTTTAAAAATATTACTTGAAGGCATCCTCAGTCACTTACTGTTCTGGGACTGTCTGACATGACACAAATGTGCACAATAGACAGACACTTGGCTCTGAAATCTGAGTATAAGTCACTTCCCAGAAGAGCTCAGCTAATGCAGGGATTTCACAAATGATATTTCCTTTATGTCAACACAACTTCCAGCTTCCTTTTCTGAAAGATAATCTAAGCTCCAAGCTGAAAGTTGGCAGTGTTCTGAGACTGACTTCAATAAGGATTGGTTTACGGTTTAACGATAAAGCATTTTGACAGGACAGCATTTTCTCACTCACAGTTACCCCCAGCTACCCAATAGGACACATACACACTCATGCATGCACTCAAGCACATGTATGTGTGTACGCGCACATGTGTGTGTGCGTGTGTTTGCATGCGTGTGCATGCGTGTGTGTGCACCTCAGAGAGAGAGAGAGAGTTTTAAGAAAGTATAATCCTTTGTGTACTTGATTGTGCTGGAGAAGTACAGGAATAATTCAACTAACACAATAAAGATTTTTTTTTATTTTATGTATTCCCTTTTATTCAAACTGAATCAGTCATGGGCAGCTGTACACTTTGTATTTTATTAAGAAGCTACGGTTTATAAGAATTCAAGTGGCTTGCTCTTACCTCAGGGCTCAGGAACTTTCCTAATTGTTGGGATGCTTTCAGCAGAGTGACTTTCTTGATGGCTGAGTCCTGAATCTGCAACACAAGAACATCTAAATGGAGTTGGGCCATTTTAAAAAATCTTTGTGAGAATTTATCTGAATTGCTCTGCAAAAGTTCCAGATCACTGAGAGGCAACTTTGCTTTCAATGAAGCGATTAAAGGACTGTGATAAAGGTGCATATGTTTGTACATCACTAAAACCGCAAAGCATTACACTAGATACCCAAATAGACCACAGATAAAAACAAAATACTGCTAATATACCCATTAAATGGATGCAATATGGGAGGCTAGAGAAGTACAGCTGTGTAGATAGGACTGATAATTCTGAGGCTACAATGAATGGAAATGATGGATCATAAGTCTTTTTTTTAATTGTGTGTGTGTGTTTGTTTGTGTGTATTACATGTGTGCAGGTATTCTCAAAGACCAGAAAAGGACAATTAAATCCCCAGGAGCTGGAGCTACAGTAAATTGTGAGCCCACTGATGTGGGTGCTGGGAGCCAAACTCTCGTGCTCTGGAAAATCATAGACTCACCTTCTGAAAATATCAGCATGCCCCACCTATATTTTCTCTTTACAAATTGCCTTGGTCATGGTACTGTGTCACCTTAGTAGAAAAGTATGGCGCATAGAAATGAGGGAAAAGGCTCCTAGTGGATGAGTGTGAGAGGCCAAGGTCTTGACAACAGGCTAGCTTCGGCAGAAAATCTTCTCCAAGCTCCCCTGCCTACTTAGTAATATCTGGCACAGTCTTCTTTTTCTCTCTGCCTCCTTCCTTCCTTTTACTCGCTCTCCTTTCTTGCCCCACTTCTTCCTTTTCTTTCTTTTTTTTTTAAAGATTTATTTATTTATTATGTATACAACATTCCTTCCATGTATGCTTGCATGCCAGAAGAGGGCACCAGATCTTATTACAGATGGTTGTGAGCCACCATGTGGTTGCTGGGAATTGAACTCAGGACCTCGGGAAGAGTAGTCAGTGCTCTTAACCTCTGAGCCATCTCTCCAGCCCCTTCCTTTTCTTTTTAAACAATATTTTATTGGGTTTTTTTTTGAGAATTTCATACAGTGGATTTTGATCATATTTATTAGGGCTCAAACCCAGGACAAAAGGTTGAGGTGCCTATTTATCATATCAAGGCAGACCTGGCCAACTGATTCTCCCAGCATCCTTTAGTCCCTATCCATTACAGGATCCTTCTGGCTGATGTAATCTACCTACCCTAAACTTCTCCAGCCCAAGTACTGGGCTGCCCCTCCCACAGCTTCCCTTCCCTATATAAACCAGACATTTTGGTGGCGATCTAGACCTCCTGAGCTCTTGGTCTGGCTTTTCTCCACCCTGCTTCACAGCCCAGCTCAGGGGTCATGTCCACTCTGGACTTTCCTAGATGTGTCGGCCTCTGGCTGTGCTCTCCCACATGTCTTCAGTAATCTTCTCCTCCACCATACCTAAGAGTAGTCGTGTCCTTTCCTTTTTTTTTTCTTTTTTCTTTTCCCCATTCATTTGGTGCTGAAATCCTGGGTTTGCCATATATGAGTTCCTTTCCAAGGAACTTGACCTCTTAGAATGTGCCTATTAACTATATTACCCTCCAAACCCTTGCATACCCACCCACCCCTTTCTCCCTCCCCTTCCTACCCATCCAACTTTGAGTCGTCTTTTTCTCCTCCTCCTTCTTCTTTGAAACCAATCAAATACAGTCTGTATTGTTCAACTGTTCCTAGGAGTAGGGGCTGCTGTGAAGTGTGGTTGACCTACCAGGGGTCGCCCCATTAAACAAAATTGACTTTCTCCCTCACCCAGCAGGTATGAAATAACAATAGCTCCTCAGTTATGGGCAGGATTTCATGCCATCCATTTTTTCCCTCCATGTTGGAATTTGGTATGACTGGAGTTTTTTCATATCTTATGTATGCTGGCATAATCACTGTGAGTTCATATGTGCATCTGTCCTGTTGTTTCTGGAAAACACTGCTCCCTTGCTGTTATCCATCACCTATGGCTCTTAAAACCTTTCTGCCCCTTCTTCTGTGAGGTCTCTGAAGCCTTGGGAGGTGGCATGATACAGACCTTACATTTAGGGTTGAACACTAAAAAAACCTCTTATTTGTTGCAAGCTGTCTATTTGAAGTTTTCTGTGTATCTAGTATAAGGAAGAGCTTCTCCCATGAGGTTTCAGAGATTCACTGACCTATGAGTATAGAAATAAGTCACTCAGTGTTACAAATGAGTTACCTATTTTTGAGTTATTGAACAGTGGGTCCCATATATAGATCATCAAGCACTACAAGCTATTGCCAATACTGTTGGTTTTTTCCCAGAACTTGATAGTAAGAATGCACTGGTGAAGATACCACATACTTGAGTCTTAGATCACAGATGTTAAATTTCTGAGCCACTTTCTAGCTAGATGACTTGATTTTGTCATCAGCCTTTTTGTGTCTCTAATTGTTAGCTGTTAAATGAGAATGTTGAACTTTTCATTATCTGATTTCTGTGAAGGTTAACTGAAGAAGTCAATTTTTTTGTCATATTATTATAGTCTAGCAAATGATAAGAAAATTTCTGAGATGCCTAAATTCAATTTTAAAAAGTTAGATGGTCATGCCCAATCTTTTGATATAGCCATACCATGTGGTTATCTACAAAGTTCTTATTTGATAATGGCAGGACTGACTTACAAAACACATGCTTGACCTACAAAATCACAAAAAATGATGTTTTAAGTTTATAATTTTTGTGTTGGGTCACATTCATAGTGATACTAGGAAATATGTGGTCCACAAGCCTCAAGTTTAACATGCCTCTCATCACTAGAAAATGGCAGAGAAACGACATAAAGCAAGTTGGTTTGTTAATAGCTGCAGGCCAGAGAAACAAAGGACCCTCACATTCTTAAATGCATATTGACAACTTGACTTAAATACACTCTCACCCACCAAACCCAGATTACTTATAAAGGTCCTTGATTTTTAATCCCAACCAATCTAGGACACAACAAGTGCTTCTCTATATGGATTAAGATAGGATTGTCCTCCTATTCCACAATTTACCCCACTCCACTTTAGTTCATTCCTTCTAGCTTTAGAAAATGTAAGCTCAAGGTAAATAATTTATATTTTCTTTCTCCAAATTTTTATTACAGTAATAGTTTTCATTACAGAAAGGCTCCTAGGTCTTGCAGGCATATTTCAGCTGCTATCTATTCTTGCTTTCGGTAGCTGCAAGAACTCTTCCGATAATCCGTTCCTTTTTTTCCAGAAACACCTTTAACAGCTCAATACATCCTGTCATTTCCTAGACCCTTCAGTCTACAGCAGTTTGATATAATGAAAGCACAGGACTTTTATGCAACTGAATCCCACACAGTGGCTGTGAGGGTGAATTGCAAAAACCAGCAGCTACAGCAAGCAAGTAGTAAGAATAATCAACAAATCAGAGTCACAACCTAATGGAATATTCAGTTATAGAACTTGATTGTGAATACAAGGCAGATCTATCTACATGTCCTTGAAATACAAGCACACTACACAACAAATGGCATCGCCACTGATTCTTCCCTAAACAGTGAGTGAGAAGCCAGCTTCCCCCAGACACATTATCAAGTTATCTTTGCCTTTCTTTCTGATTGGCATGCTCTGCTAAAAGGAGACTATCTTATAAATGAGGTCTTCAGGAAAGGAACCAGGAATATAAAATGTCTTAAGCTGGGTTTCCTGGGAGCAGAAGTTAAGACAGGTACTTCTGTGATTGTCCTTGATTGATGAGAGGCTCTCAGGAGATGTGAAATGAGGAAAGCAGGGTATACTGGCGAGAAAGCTAAGCAAAGATATGATCTTGGTTGCTTATTGACTTTGACCTGGACCCAGGGAAAACAACAAAGCATGAATTATACCACAGGTTTATGTCTACATTGGGTGATGAAGACTATCAACTTACACTCCATAGTTTCAGTCACTGCCCTCTATTCCTAAGGGTGGAACATAACCACTGTAGTAAGGTTGCCACTCTAGGAGTACCATGCTCAGAAAAGGAAGAAGATTTGAAAGATGGGAAGCCAATGCTAAAAGTAGCTGAAGACTGGTTACATCCATTTCTAAAGTAGATCTAGGTAAGATACCAGCAATCACCTCTTTCTCAAAATATCAGCAAATCTTCCATCTATCTTTAAATATCATGAGTTCTTAACAATCTATTTTATCTTTTGCTTGGACTCTTCCTCTGACACTTAAAACATGGAAAAAAAACTGACCCTAAGTCTTCATTCAATTTTCATTCCATAAAAGAGAAAAGGACTTTTGCATTAATAAAGTACTTAATAAAGCAAAACAGAAAACTGCAGGAAGATGGGCTCTAGGTTAAAAGTTAGCATTTGATGTGAATTTTCTTCTTTGCTACAATTTTATCCCTTGTGGTTCACAGTTTCTCAGTGTCAATTAAGTTTTAACAATGTCACAAATCAAATCATTTGCCCCTTATCCTTCAAGGAATATTTCTGTGCATCTTTGGTCAAATGCTTTGAACTTGAAAAAATTTGTGAAATAATTGAGGTCAGTGATGTACATATAATGCCGAAGTAGTAATGGAAATCTTCTATTTGCCCCTCAAGGACTGCTGAAAGAAGTCTTTGGGTTATACACCATAGGCCAGATGTAGCCTATAATCCCAGTACATCCAGAATGAGGAAGGAAGCAAAAAAAACAAGAAGTGAGAAGACGTAAAAAGAATGAGATGCTAGCCTGCTCTAGCTGATGGCTGAGCCAGTTATACATATCAACTTCCAACTCTGTCAAGGGGCCTTACCTTGATTGCTTTAAATTATCTATGATGCAAGAGTTGATGCTATAATAATCAGTAAATGCTTCAACCCTGGAAATTTTTGTCTGAAGCGTTAGCTTTTAAACATTTACTAGCATAGCACAGGATGTTATCAAGCTGGTCACAGCTTTACAAGAAAACTAAGCTGCTCTGTTCACTGGGCAGATTAAATGGATTCATCTGTCTGAGAGGAAGAGAGGCACATTGCTTCTTATTTTAATGACTTTTGTATTACTGTCACAAATATTTAGAATGCTGGGCATGATGGTGTGCAGTTGTAATCTCCGTACTTGTAAGGTGGAGGCAGGAGGATTAGAAGTTTAGAGCAAGCCTTCACTATATAGTGAGGTTGAGGCCAGTTTGAGATACATGAAACTTTGTTTCAAACACACACACACACACACACACGCACACGCACACGCACACGGCAGAAGGAGAGAGGAAGAGAAAGAGAGGGAGGGGGAGAAGAAGAGAAACTTTAAGTATTTTCAAGCTTGAGTCCATGACTATTTTATTGGACCTGGTGGAGTTTGTGCCAGAGGAGGATCATTTACCTCATGACTGCCTCCAAAGAAGAAGAAAAGGAAGACACCACACTCACTTTCCAGGATACACTCTCAACAATGATCCCAAACTTCCCTCTGGGCCCCTACCTTTTAAAGTTCCTGACACCTCATAATGGTGCCACCTTTATAGCATAGGAAACAAGCTGCTAACATATGTGTCTTGGGGGACTGTATGACTGATTTGTCCTAGAGAAATGTGACTAAATATCTGTTAGTAACAGATAATCCACCAGTGAAAGACTAAAGGAATTATTCTACTATACCCAGCCTGGCAAACCAATGGGTTTATTGAAGTCATTTACAGGAGCATAGAGAAGGAGGTACTTACAGAAACAGGGATTATTCAACCATTCATAACACTGAGAAGCCCTGCCCAGGCTCACGTCAGAGCTATCCCACCTGAACTCCCTGCACAACTTCCAGGAATATCTACAGAAGTCTTCCTTCCTCTAGCAACTTTTTACTACTTGCATAACCTTATGTACTGGTCCCATGAGTTTCACAGGCTTCCTGAGGCTTCTGAACCTTCCTCTTTTCTCTCTAGGCAAAAATGTCTCAACCTGGAAGAAACAACTACATGATAAGTACCTTTTCCAAACCGTAGGATTTGACAGTCACAATGCCTACCACACAGAGAGTATTAACTCTCCCAGTTCTGATACCCCACTGAAAGAAAGTACAGTTGGGCTCTGAAGTTCGAGGAGGGATCCTTGCTTCTGTGAATTCAGTCTGTTTGGGAATTGAAGTGGCTCAACAGGTATCTGATGAGCCTGATCCAGGATCTTGTCCTGGACAAAGAGTGAAATTGGCAAGTGTTGGAAAATTCAACACACACAGCCGTAAGTGACATCTGCTTGAAGCTCTCAGCCGAGAACCAGAAATGCTGAAAGGGCCAAGGAAATTGTGAAGAGATGAAACTAATCGGGTGGGACAAATGAACTTTTCATGGAGGAATACATTTCATACAAGAATCTTTACCAACTTCATGCTGTCTTTAAAGAATCAAAAAATAGATGATCAAGATTCTGCTTGGTCAGAAAAAGAAAAACCAAATTTAAGGGACTCTAAATGTTGAATGACCTTGTGAAAATTGACTATGACAGGTTCCTTCCACTTCTGACTATCCATCTATCTACTCTTTGACATGCACCTGAGGGCGCTTGTATTTTCACATTAGCATATCCTAATTAATTGTCAAATACTAACAATTATAATGCATGGAAGGCCAAACAATGCGGAGAAATTATTCATCTGGAAAGGTCAGCCCAATTATAGTAGATAAAGGCTGGTGCTCTCTTATGTTCCTAGTTAATGTCAAGTAGTTGCCATTTCACACGGTCAATAAAGAATGAGTTGACTCTACCATGTGCAAGGCATGCAAAAATATTAAGGAAATTAGTTCAAGTCTCTACCCTTAGGAATTTTTAGTCCAATGGAGGGAGAAAGACATGTAAATAAGTAGACTTAATGCAGAGAGATAAGAAGAAAATATATGCTAATTTAATGGCATATTTTCTCTAATGAGATGGCAAAGTAATACTTAGTGCCCTGAACAGAACATAGACTTTGTTGTGGAGGAAGGTATTATGAATATTTAGTAATTTCAGAAATTCTGTTTGCATCCACGGTGCCTCTACTGCATAGTGCATGGCTGGGACTCAAGTGCTGAAGTGAGTCTGTAGCCCATTATATTTTATAGATTCTGAGTATCTGCTCCAATAAAAGCTCTGACTTTGTGTCAGTAAGTGGCACTCTGTATATGTGTGTTCCAACTCTCTTTTCCAGATGAAGAAATTAAACCCTACACTTGTTACAGAATGTATGTGTGATAGGAGTCACATATTAAAGCAGTCCAGTGCCCTTTTGAACCCAGATAACGCGACTCTGACATCTGTGTAGTATGAAGATGGTCTGTTAATAAACTATTATTGATTTCTGGTAAAATAAGAAGCTTGTACCAAAATACAAATCAACTATGGTGGTAAAGTTATTTGAGTCACCTAACCTTTCAGGTATGAAGGTTTCCCTAATAAAGCACACAGTGTATTGATTTACTTCTTATCTGGTCATAAATCAGTACTTCGTGTGGCACCATGTGAATCCACAGACCTCAGTTACTGAGAAGCTTTTCTGTGCTCACATCTGTGAAGGAAGATATCGTGGGAACTAAGTTTGTCCTGGGACAGAAGCAGCTCAAAGCACCACAGCTTCTACTCTAAGAAATCTGTTCCAAATTTTCCCATCTGCCTATCATGTTTAAGCATTCATTTTTCTGTCTTGCTGGGAAGCACACTCTTTAGAGAAATTGCCAGTTGTAACATTGGCCAAGTTTATTTTCCTTTTGTGAGTGCTTTGCTTCTTTTACGGATTCTTCAGATTGCTTCACATAGCACCCAGAACAATAACAACAACCAAAGATGTTTGGGATCAGCTCTCTCCCTCTTTATTTCTGTCTACCAGCATCTACTAGAGTCCAAGGCTTCGCTTACTTTTTTCATTTCCTTCATTCAAGAAGACAGAACCATCAGTTCTCAGAAATGTGTATAAATGCTGAGAGGAAGATGTATATGAGAACAGACAGAGAAATTTTAATTGTACTAGCCTCACACATATCGAAAACAACCTAAATGTCTATCAACAAGAGAATGGAGGTATCAATACTGTTGTATTCAGACTCATTTGTTTAACTATTATATAGCAATTATAAAGAACAAAGTACTTGTAGAGACACAATATGAGTGAATCTCTTAGACATAAGAAATGAAAATAGCTGTATACACAGCACATGTTGTTCAGTTCTGTTTGTGTTCAAAGCACAGGCAAACTCATTCATGGAGATAGCAATCAGAATACTAATTAGCCTTGGATTAAATATAGAATGTGTACACATTGGTAGAAAGCACGAAGGAAGTATCATTGTAGTCTGGGAATGTTCTATAACTTGATCTAGAAACATCATTAAAAACACATTTAAAACATTTATAGCCACAAAATAAATACCTAAAGGATTTTTGAGTTAAAATCAAAATGTGTGTACCCACTGACCATTAATCCATCTCAATGTATTTGTCATGAAAAAACAACCACGAATATGCACTGAGATTTAGCTCCCAGTCATGTCTCGAACTTATTTATAACTGAAAAACAAAAACTTAAAACAACCTAAATGTTCTGAAAACAGAAACTTGGTTCTGGAAATTGTGAAATAGTATATTATGAGGGTTAAGTTATAGAGCAAACACAATGGCACATTCCTGCAATCCCAGCACTTGTGAGGTTGAGCAAAAGGATGATGAATTTGAGGCTAGACTGGGCTACATAGTAAAAGCCTATCTCAAAAATAAAGAAAAATAATAGACGAAGTTATGAAGAATGCACACTGTTATAAAAATGCTAATAATACTGAGTTAAGGGAAAAGTGGTGAGTATGTGAAATAAAAATCTATTAATTTTAATAGTTCAGACACATATACCAAGTACACACATATAAAATATGTATGCACATATCACAAATGTTCATTTAAATTATAGCCAAAATACTGGAAGTGTGTTCACACACATTAAATATGGATAACTTTATTTGTATCTTTGGGCTTTTAAACATTTTTCACAACAAAAAATCATTAAAAAGCAAGATTAAAAAGCTTTCTGGTTCTTCAAGTGTGTGGGCTTCTAGCAATATGAAATTGCAGATGGATTTTCAACAGAAACAAATCTCACCACTGTTGTGACCTCATGTAAGTACATCAGCTTAATGGCAAATGGGTGAAGTGAAGCACTATGAAGCCAACAATAATACCCTGAGTGACCTCACAGTGGCATGCCCTCACCAATTTGAAATAATGAACGTGTAGCTGGATGTCAGTAGCTCTCCATTACAGCAACCTTGAAGAAAACACTTGGCAAGCATCCATTATTTTCCAGTTGCCACTACCTACTAAAATTACTGATGGAGATGGAAATAGATAAAAATACAATTTTAAAACAAGGTTCCTCATCACCTTTTACCTCCAAAAAGTTGATTAAACCAAAGGGGAACTGTTTCTTCACATTTTTATAAAACACAGCCTTGCTGGGATCATAAATTAGAAGCCTGTATTATAATTTTTCCCTCTTTTCATCAAATGTTTACAGACCTTAAAAGGGAGATTTTAATTTTTTTAAGAAAAGAATTATGCAGATAGGTATATTAGCAAACCTCACAGTGTATCTTAACAACACCAACCTAAATTTCACTGAAGCCACAGCATTCTGAAGTTAACAGATGAAACCCTGTCTATGTGTGTTATTACCAAACCCCTACAAGGAACTGCTGTAGGCAGCTGACGTCTTCTCCCCAGTGGGAGAAAGTAACTATGGTAACTAATTTTATCTGCTAACATTACAGTTTCATGTTGACAAAAACGGCCTACAGCTTTATTTGTAATTGTCAACTATTAAGGGAATCCTTGAGAATATTATTCTAGAAACCTCAGTCTCTCTATTCTTTGTTTACCTGTGAAGCAGTCATTAAAAGAAAATTACCCAAATTCAATAACCCAGTTAAAGTTTTGAAGGTTTTCTTGGGTCATCGGTTTAACTAATAGTAAGTGATTTGTCTTAATTGTACCTCATTGGTTTTTGCAAAATAGACTTTAAAAAAAAACTACACACAAAAATTGCATCATGATGTGATCACTGTACTTATACAACTGTTTTAAATATTTCAGGGATTCCTTACTTCACTACTGTTTCTTTCTGCCTTCAAAGTGTGTGGAATGGAATTTGGAGTTGATGTCTATGGTGTCATACTTCTTAATAGAAGTTTGGGTCTGAAAGCTACAGAAAGACTCTGTGGGGATAATTGTTAACTTACCAGTATATGTGTAGTATGGCTGTGTTTGTGTGGCCTGTTGTCCATGATGGTGTACTAGTGAGAATGATAATTATAAAACTTAAAAAAAACTTTAAGATTACTTGGCAAATGTTGATTAGTACACTATGAACTTTATTCTACCAAATAAAAATATCGAAACGAGGAGCCAGAAAACATTTCATGTAAAGAAGTATACATTAGTTACCTATGGTTGTCATTATAAAATCACAGTGAACTTCACATCCTGAAATAAGAGAAATTTCTAAAATTTATTTTCACATTCTGGAGGTGATAAATCTGAAATTGAGGCCTTGGTATGATCATATTGTCTCTTACAGCTCTGATATAGCACCCTTCCTTTTCTACCTTCTGGTGGTGCCTGATGTTCTTTGACTTGTGGACACATCATTCTCATCTCTGCTTTCACCTTTACATGGCCTCCTATGTGTGTGGGGGCACTCCTGTTCTATTCCTAATAGGACACTTACCTTTGAATTTAGGGCCCACCAGGATAATCAAGGATGACTTCTTGAGATGCTTGATTTAAATTATATCTTCAAAGAATTCTTTTACAAATAATTTCACATTAGTGGGTTCTGGATATCAGTACATAGATATATCTTTTTTTAATGGAATACCATTTAACTCAGTAAGTTCAGATAATAAATACTTCAAGCTTTGAGCTATATATGGTCTCTGTGGAAGGCATTTGTTTCTACTGTTAAAGAAAAAAGTCCATGTACTCCAAACCTGTAATAGATATGAGTATTCCAATAAAGCTCTTGTTGACAAAAGCAGATGGTAAAGTACATTCAGTACATGGTTTGGAGTTGAATAATTTTTTTCCTTTATACTTTTCTGTAGTCATTGCTATTAATGTTTTAGTCTTATCCAAAAATTCTAACATGAAGTCAACTGTTTCTAATACTAAATCTCAGTTGAAGACTAGCAAACTTAACCCGATATCATTTTTGACAGTTTCCCCATCTCCTCACATTTCATTTTTTATATTTTTAATTAACAGTATAGTCTATTGCAAATGTTGCCTGGCAATGGAGAGAGAACTTAATGTAAGAGATTATTACTTGAAAAGCTCAGTATGCATATCCCAGGGCATAACTGAATGAAGGAGTACCTGCCTAATATGTATAAGGCCATTGAATCTGTCCCCACACCACAAAAAGAAACCCTGCCTACATTGATAATCCCATGCTGGGGATGGAGTCCAAGGCTTTGTGCATCTAGGCAGTCACATTTGTCCTTGAAGCACAAGTTATGCCCCGATAGTGATTGTTTTCAAGGGTTGAGATGCACATGCCTTTCATTTATGCACTTGTCTTAATAATTCAGTATTTTTCTTGAATAAGTCTTCCAGGTCTATACAGAATGCCCAGTTGAATCTGAAAGGTGAATAATTCATTGCAAGTAGCTTCTAAATATCTCTTGGGGTAAACTTACACTAAAAAAATCCTATTCATATGAAATTCAAATTTCACTAGGCATCCTGTATTTTTATTTGCTGCATTAAGTAACCCTGGATGAGTCTTAGTTTTATAAGCAGGAAAGTGTGATTATTAGAAAGTAATTAAATATAAGGTGTTACCATCATCACTTTCATTTTCATTCCTTTTAGTATATGCTGTTTATACAAGTGATACATGCTTTGCTTTCACAAAAAGGCATGGAAGTGTGAGGTTTTTCCACTTTCATGATTGTTGTGGCCATTGTTTTTTGTTTTGCCAGTGAGAAACATGGAAATGGTATCTTTACTTTTATTAACTTGTTCTTTTCAACTTGAATGTTTTGTTATTGAGTTAATATCCATCCAGTAAAGGAATTGCACTTGGTTTCATATTTGAACACATTTAAATAACATTACAACAAAAATAACCTTCTTATTTATGCATATGGCTTTCTATAATCAGAAAAGCAGAATAAGCTTACAAATTTGAATCAAACGACTGTAAAATCACAGTTGAACATCATTAAGTAAACACATAATGGACCATCACTAGAGCATATGCAAACATATGAATAGAGGTGAACTGAAGTGTTAATGGTAAACTACTGATCAATATGATCTTATTTTCCTGTACATTTCATTTTATTTTGAGTGTGGGCCATGCCTAGAATCTTCATCTTTATTATCATTGTTAATTCACCTTTATCACATCAATCATGTCTGTACTTTTCAGTTCTTTGCCATTTTAACCTAGCTAATTCATGAAAACCCAAACATTGTACTTTAAACATGATAATTAATACATAATGCCTGCAGGAAAGTACAGAAAATAAAATATTCACAGCTTGCCTGATAATAGAGCAATAATCAGTAGCTACCATTAAAACATGAGTATTCTTTGCTTATGCTAGAGAAAAAGCATCCAATGATACAAGTATCCCCCAGGTATTATCTAATAGCTACACTATCCAACCTTTTTTATAGACACACACATGGAGATAACTGGGCAAAACATTTCAATTTTTAACTAAAGACGTCTGTAAATGTCCGGTGACTGTGATAATTTCATTTAAATATACCAAACCACTTCTGGCTTACTAAATGACTTGCCAAAAAAGTCTTTTCTATTAATGTGTTATAAGTGGAAATTAGGTGTGCAAGACATACATCTTGTTCATGTCATTGAAGAATGCAATATGGCTTAACGATGAGTCGCACTTTGAGGTAAGTTTATTCTAAACTAGACATAGCAGAGTGTTATCAGCCAGCAATATTGAAAGTCAGATAAGGCACCAGTCTAATTAGAGACATGAAAGCAAACAGGTTGATCTTACTAATAATGTGATTGTACAGATCAATAATCAACAAACACATTTCTGTCGAGATGATACAATAAGTAATTTCCATTGTGTAAGCCACAGTCTCTGTTGCAGTTACTTGACTCTGACACCCTAGTACAAACGTAGCCACATATAATATACATTTATAAATAAGTGAGACTGCCTGGGGTGTAGACTGTAACTGAAACATCAGTTCCAAATCCAATAGTATCTTGGATTTGGCTCGTGGCATATATTTACTACTCCATGCTGTAGCTAATTCAGAATCCACTCATATTTGCAAATGAAGATAGAATTGAAAGAAACATTAAAGAATTTTTAGAGATTCCAGAGAATACTGCAAGTTCTAGAAAACTTACTTCATGGGATTCAGAAATGAGTCAGCAGTTAAGAGCACTCCTGCTTTTCCAGAGGACCCAGGTTCAGTTCCCAGCACCCACATTGGGCAACATACTTGTAATACAGATCCAGAGAATCAGATACCTTCGTCTGGCCTCTGTGAATATCTGCACTCTGTCCACAGATCTATACACAGATATATATATATATATATATCATAAAACTTTTTAAAAACTTAATTTATTTCTATAGAGTATTTAAAAGTTTTTAACAGTATTATGAAAAGGTCTTTAAATTCTATTCTTATTAATTACTATATTTTCTAACTAATTATGCCTGAGTGGGAGGAAAATGATTTATTTGTATAAGTTAATCACATATGGTTTACTTATCTAACTCTAATATTTGATTAGGGTTAGAATTGATTGAATTGAATTCTGTGAGTGAATGATGATATCAACTTCAAATTCTGATAATTTCTGACATTCATACATGTAATTTACTTTTCTGTTTAAACACATTGGCTAGGAACTCATAATACCAACTGAATAGTAAAAGCAACTGAACTTGTCTGTATTTTTAAACATTTGTTTTTGTATTTTATATAAGTGGATTATAAACATTTTCAAAAAATATTTTTTTTTGCTTTTGCTTCCCCCCCCCTTCTGTCTGCTATTGATATAAAGCAAATACCAAGGACTGGAATTCGTTACATACCAGGACTTTGGATTGAAGTCCTAATGCTAGTGACTGTGGCATATTATAAATTCTGGCACTGAACCAATTTAATTAATTTGCTGGAGGGCATATAAAACTCTTAGATTGTGATAAAATATGAAAAACTCATTTCTATACCGGTCACTAGTAACGCATAGGGATTTCGTCTCAGACAAATTATTGGGGATCATGGGGTAATGTGGAGTCAATTAGCATGGCCATTAGAATGGACAGCTTCTGGATTTTGAGTGAGGCAGGACTTTAATTTCATAACAAACTCATATTGTAAATAAAGTTGCTTCTGCAAACTTAAGTGCTCATTATTAAACTACTGCCACCCAGCTCCATCTGCCTTTCTATTTTCAGTTCTGTGATGCTGGGCCTGGGATGCTGCAAACACATTTCTTCTTCTCCAGCTGATTCCTGAGAGGCTCTGTCATTAGGGAGTACCAGCAGCAGCCTGCAAAGCCAGAGAGGGCTGTGGGGACTTGTTTGTTCCTGTTTCATGTTTGCTTCCTATGGCCTTCTTGTTAGATTATTGTTCCTATCATCCTCACCCCAGCCTCACATTGTTATTCTAGCTTCCTACTGGAGCAGTTGAATTCAATTTTCACTTTTCAGTGTGTGCAATATGTGTGTCATTGTACTTCATCATCCCTCCCAAATACCAGCACTCATTAAACAGGGTACCTTTTTCCAGGATTAGAGTACCACTGTCATGGGCCCATATCATATTATAACCTTTTATTTTTCTCAGGGTGGCAGCTCTGTCCTGCAGGTGCTAACACTATTACATCTTAGGGATTTCTGTTTGACCCTTTAGAGAAATGGTTCTCAAACTTTCTAATACTGCTACCCTTTAACACAATTCCTTGTGTTGTGGTGACTCCCAACCATAAAATTATTTTCATTGCTAATTTATAACTGTAATTTTGCTACTATTATGAATCATAATGTAAATATCTGATATGTAATCCCAAGGATGTCACAAACCACAGGTTGAAAATCAGCTCTAGATGCATTTAGCAATTCTTTTCTTTTCTTTTTATTTATTCTTGTCTCATACAATACATCCAGACCACAGCCTCCATTCCCTACACTCCTCCCAGTTACCCCACCTCCCCTCCCTTCATTCCTTCCAGTCCCTTTCACCTCTCCCCCAGATCCACTGCTCCTCTGTTTCTCTTCAGAAAAGAGCAGGCCTCCCAGAGATATCAACCAAAAAAGATGGAATAAGACTAGGCACAAACCCTCATATAAAGGCTGGACCAGGCAACCCAGTAGGAGGAAAAGGGTCCCATGAGCATCGAAGAGTTAAAGACACCCTCACTTAAACTTTTAGCACTCCCACAAAAACTCCACACTAAACAACCACAGCAAGCATGCAGCGAACCTAGTGCAGACCCATGCAGACTCCATGATTGTTGCTTCAGTCTCTGTAAGCCCCTATGAATCCTACTTAATTGATTCTGTGGGCTGAGTTCCCTGGTGTTCTTAACCCCTCCAGCTCCTACAATCCTTCCTCCCACTCTTCTGCACAATTCACCCAAACTTCACCTAATGTCTGGCTGTGGTTCTCTGCATCTGATCCCATAAGCTGCCAGAGGAAGCCTCTTTAATAACTGTGCTAGACACAATTTATACCAAATTCTTTCTGTTAAAATTACCAATTGACTTCCATCTTTCAACTAGACTGATTTGATATTTGCAAACAAAGGCTTCTTTGCTTGTTTTATGAATTAATATTAATGCTAATGCATCTGAGAGTTTTCCTGACATAGCTCCTCTTTTTGAGGAGTGTTTTACTTTTAAGAGCAGAAGACTATAAATGGAGTTCATAAATTACCAATGTCTAAGATATATACATATGCATATATCTTTATGTTTTTTAATGAATTATTTCTGTTTATGGTAAGTTCCTACAATTGCTTTTAAGACTTGCCTTTTGGGAGATCTGAAACTAAAAAAATATTTTATGAGGTAGCTACTTTTATTAGCAGTGGGAAAACAAAATGATTTGAGAAGCTCACAACCATCAATATTTTAGAGTGTGAAACTCAAAGATCACTTTCACCAATGTATGTAAACTTTTTTCTAACAGAAAGTGTTATTTGAAGAGAGAGAAAAATAAAAATTTGAGACCTAATACTTTATATTAAAGATGAAAAAGGTGATATGTGCAAAGTGAGTTTCTTTTGCTCTGTGGAAATGAGAGATCAGACAGGTACATATATCATTGTCAATATAACTAATAATTAATATGTTGAAGAAATCACCTTTGTGTGAGAAAGAAAGTCTTTTCCTCTCATGGGATTAGAAGTGTGGATAAGTCATTGGAAAATATCTCTATTAAGATGGATGAGAGCAAAACATCAGTACCCTGGTAGGGCTTTCCAACTTGCCCCAGGCACAGAGACATGGGATGAAACTTGAAAGTAATAATCTTAACAGTTATAAATACTTGGTATTGAGGGCAGTCAATACATATAACAAGTTTAAATTCCTATAGGGAAGTCCAACACATTTAAACTGATGATAAAGGAGAAATTTTTCTCTCTGTTCACCTGAGTTTGTGAACTCAGTACCTTCTACTTTTAAATATTTTGAAGCTTTTAAGTGTTTTTAAGAAAGAGAACAGAAAATGGAACACCCACACCACCTCCATGCAGTGAAGTAAATAAGGTATTTGAGCTTATACTCATTAATTGCTATCAACTAAACTCAATAAACTTTTGATATATATGAGTATATGATAGAGAGATAGATAATAGGTAGATACATACCTAGACATATAGATGATACATAGGAAAGAAGAAGTTTGTGTACATAAGGCAAGCTTTTATATTTTCTGTGTCTTTCAGCTCACTCATTCATGCATCCATGCCAGAAAGCAAGCTGAACACCAAAGCGCAACAAACAAATTGCTTGCCTTCATCTCATGTCATCCTCTTCACTCTTTGCTTATGGTTCCAGAAGTGAGGAGTAGAAAATAAAATATGCATGAAAGTGCAAATGTTTTCCAAAAGTGTTTCAGAACATTCTATTCCTCATCTCAAGAGCCATTCTATCCCTCATCTCAAGGTGAAAGGGAGAAAGTCTGATTTCCCCTCAAACTCCCAAATGTTTCCCTCTTTGGAAACTGTAGATCATATTTTGAATTGTGTTTAGAATGGTCTTCCACTAACCACTTCTCTCCCTGGATAATGGTCTTATATATCAAGAGTCCATCCACCCTGCATCCTTTTTCTGTGTTCTGATGGTCCCATCTTATAGTACATTTCCTGTTATATTAGGATGATCCATGGAAGTATTCTGTCTGAAACTCTAGACCAAGGCAAAGATCTTTAATGGCGTGATTTTATATCTGATATGTCTACGGAATGCCTGGCACATAATATATATGCTTCATGTATACTATTCTGAATAGTTTGTTCACAAGTCAGAGATGAAAACATGCACACATGTGAACCTCAGAGTTTTTAACTGTTCTGTCTTATATATCTGAGTCAGGACAATATCGCAAGCACAAACAAGCAATGCAAGCTCACAATGAATAAGCAAAGTTGGCCAAAACAACCTGTCAGCAGACCAAAAGCACGGTAACTAATGATGTCCATTCCTAGCCAATCACAACATGCCAGCATCAACTGCCAGTTTCAAAAGGAACAGTCAAAAATGTTCCTGTGGCAGCTTAATTTCCCTAGCCCCATAAAAGCCCCCACCTTTTTCACAATAAAGAGCTTCTGTATTGGAATCTCTCAGAGTCTGTGTCGTTGCCTCCATGTCTTCTCACCCCCTGCCGCCCCCCTCCTCCTGAAAAACAGGGATTGTACAACAGGCAGCAGCAACAAGCCTGCACTAGGTGGTGGTGGCGCACGCCTTTAATCCCACCACTCAGGAGGCAGAGGCGGGCCGATCTCTGTGAGTTTGAGGCCAGCCTTGTCTACAAGAGCTAGTTCCAGCACAGGCTCCAAAGCTAGAGTGAAACCCTGCCTCAAACAAACAAAAAAGCAAAAAATAACAAACAAACAAAAAAAACAAGTCTGCAACAACTACAACCGGAGCCCAACATGGATGGACCTTTTCCTTTTGCTTCCTTTTTGGGTCCTCCTTATACTCTTCTAGGCATTTTTCTTTCTTCCTTGCTGCCCCAGCTGCTGTCCCCATCCCAACTCTCTGCCAGCATCTTGAGTTTGCCCCTTCAGCTGTTTTTGGTGAGTTGACCTTTGTTTTTCTTTTCTAAGTCCTTGGTGAGTTGGGCTTAGATCTTTCTTTCCTATTCCTACATCTTCTCTTCTTTCCCCTGTTTGTCTTCCTGGTTAGGAACTCTCTCTCCATCATGACTTGGTTCATCCAGGTACTTCCACATAAGAGATGACCACCCAGGAGGTAGAACCGTTAAAGAACCCTCTGACAGATCCTTTTCTCCTGAAGACACTGTGTGAGCATATGGCCACAGCCTAACAAACCGTGGCAGACCCTCACAAAAAGCAGCACTCTCAGTCAGTGAACACTACTTTCCCTTCCATCCTTGTCCTTGTGTGAACTCCCTCAAAGCCTGAGAGCAACTGATGACTTTTGCCTGGGGTCAACACTCCGGGATTATCTGAAGGCCATTTTGCTTTTCTGGGAGTCCAGAGCACTTTTTCGAGTGTGGACTGTTGGACTTCCTCTCCTAGTCTCTCTTCTCATCTAATCCGGTTACATGACCACAAGTTAAGAGCCATCAGGGTGGTGGTTGTTCTCTTAATTCACAGAAAGACTTTGACTGTTCAGCTGTTGTTGAATTCCTTTTCCTTCTTTATTGTAACATTCTCCTCTGATGGTGGCTACTTCCACTAGCTTGACCTTGGAGCTGAGCACTGGGACCAGGATGCAGTTGTTTCCACTTACCCCATGTCTTCTGGACACTTTCTTCTTTGCTGCCCCTCCTCACAGGCTCCTCCTGGGGCCCATCGTGAATGGTAGATGGGGCCTTCCTTTCTCTGCCAGTGCTGCCACTACCCCTTTTCCAAAATTGGCAAGAGTCCTGTGAGTCCCATGAGAGGGGCCGCTGACCTGGATCCTGCCCACCGTTTTCACCTCTACCTGGCTTCCCACCCACAATATACAGAGCCTGGAGCAGAAGCTGCCTTTTCTGGCCATTTTGCTGAGCTATTCCTGCAGTACTTCGAAACTGAGATAGCCTGGGCCTCCGATTCACTCTCCCCTGTCTTGGTCCCATTGAGTTCTGGTGTGGAGATTGCACCACCACGTGACTTGTCTCTTGACAGCTGCAGGGTGGGTGTGCCCCTGGCTCTGTTTGTCCCATCTCTATTTTCTGAGGACCTAGCTGGTCCACTTCCTTCCTCAGTCTCTTCCTCCTCTTTAATGTCCTCAAAGCCAAAGCTCAAGAAACATTTTCCCTTTTGTTTAATGGGTTGCTCAGTCAGAGGTTATGTACGAGGCAGCCTGCCGTGGTGAGGGGCCGTTGACACTTCCTCCCTAGCTGGGCCTATAGAGACCACATCAGGCCCTCCAGTCCTAGGTGGAAACAGCAACTCTGCTCCTTTCGTGATGCTGGGACAGTTGGTCGGAGATTGACTAGTGATGGCATATCCCCTGGGGAGAGATGGACTCACCACTTTGAGAGGCTGAGGCTGAGTCGTGGAGGGGGAACCTTGAAAGACAGAGCAGGAATGGTACAGAGAGAAGAGCTGCTCAGTTTTATGGGGGCTGAAGAAGCTTCCCCTGACCCAGCAGGAGTGGGTCATGGAGGAGGGGCGGCTGGGCTGACCTCAGGGGTAGGAGGGCAGCCTCAGTGGCGGAAGTGTCACCTATTGCTCCCAAGTGAAGAAGGAGGAGGAGGAGGACTTTGTTCGGAGTTCTTCATACCACGCAAGGCATCCCAGCCCCAACTCACCATTCCCTGTTTTTACTATCACTGATGTTCACCCAGCCATAGCCCTAGAGATGCCTGACAGGGAGAACACGTTTGTGGTTAAGGTAGGAGGCCCTTCAGAGTACATTGAAGTCAACTGATGCCCTTCATGTGAAGGCCTGGGTGTCCAACATCCAGGAGAGCCTAAGCCCAGGACTCTGCCCTGCTATCAGCCCCTGCCCCATGACCCTTCCCCTGGTCCCTGGGACCTCCTTCCTCACAAAGGATAACACAAACAGCCTGGAGTTGCCCTGCCTGAATCATTCAGAGAGTCTGCTCAGCCAGGATCTGTTGCTGGGACCCAGCGAGAGTAATGGCTCTCTGTCACAGGGGACTTATGGGGGCCTTTCTGACTAGTCATCAGCATCTTTCTCCCCTAGTTCTCTCTCCACTACTTCCACTTTGACTCAATGGAACTGCTTTCTCTGGACCTGCCTCTCTCCCATTGCCATTGAGGAGGGGTCCCAGCAAGGACAGTTTATCTCCTCTCAACCCCATATTATCCCCTGGATACTCCAGAAGCAGCCACAGGGTCATTCCTGTTCCAGGGGGAGTCAGAGGGCGCTGAGGGGAATCAGGCTCACTCCGGATATTCTTGGTTCCCTGGCATGCTCTCTCGACTCAAGGCTGCCCAGTTAGTGCTGGAAGGAGGCACTAGCTCCTATGGTGTTTTCCTAGTACATCACAGTGAGACAAGACATGGTGAATATGTCCTCACTTTCAACTTCCAGGGCAAAGCGAAACACCAGTGTTTGTCACTCAATGAGAAGGGTCAGTGTCGGGTCCAATATCTGTGGTTCTAGTTCATTTTTAATATATTTGAGCACTTCTGAGTGCATCACATCCCTGTGGAGTCTGGAGGCTCCAGTGATGTTGTCCTTGTCAACTATGTGCCCTTCCAGTGGCAACAGGGCCAGGAGCAGGCGTGGAGCCATGCAGGAGGGTGTGAGCACGACAGATGCTACTCTGATTCTCCTTATTTTGTGCAAGTACTCAGACAATTGGCCATACAACTTCAAACCCATTATGATTGATACTCCATATTGAAGGCAGTCCTAGACCCCTTAGTTTTTCTCCAATGGTGCTCTGCTTATGATGATGCAGCAGAGCCACAAGCCCATGTAAATTTGCAATTTGGACTTAATATTGCCCTCAATATGCTTACTGGACATGGACAATACATTGATCCTGTATTGCAATCCACGATTGTTATTTCCAACAAGTGTCCGACCTAACCCTCAAGGCCCTCAAACTTTGTACACCGCAGGACAGTGTGGGCTATTTCTGCAATCTTGTCCAGGCTGCAAAAAGCATGTTCATCTGCCTTGGTAATGGCACGGTGACCTATCTCTTCTGCATGTACTGGCTTTTTGGGAACCTAGTCTATATGGATGCACACCTTCTTAGGCCGGGATGGAGGCGAGAGGGCCTTGGGCTTCCCACAGGGCAGGGTACCTGCCCCCTCTTAAGGAAGCAGGGGGAGGGAGGAGGGGTAGTGGGGGAGTGGGAGGGCCTGGGACAAGGGGAGTAAATGTAAATTTTTATTTTAACAATTAAAAAGGGAAAAAAAGAATATATGAGCAAGGGAGGTCATGATTATGATGGAGAAATCTACACAGACAGCTGAACCATGCTCATGTAAAGTCATGAACTCTAGATCGACAGCTGTGGAGCCTCCATGGGGCTGAGCTTGGCCTTCCATATGTCTGAGACAGTGGCAAAGCTTGAACTATCTGAGAAGCCCCTGACAATAGTACCAGAATCTATCCCAGGTGCATGAGCTAGCTTGTTGGAGCCCATTCCATATGGTGGGATGCCATGCTCAGCCTTAATGCAGGGGAGAGGGGCTTAGCCCTGTCCCAACTTAATGTGCCAGACTTTGTTCACTTCCCATGGGAGCCCTTACTCATTGGGAGGAGTGGATGGAAGGTGAACTGGAGGGGGCAAAGGGGGTAGGGTGTAGGGTGGGAGGGAAAATTGTGGTTGGAATGTAAAATAAAATAAAAATAATAAATAATGAAGTATCTTAAAACAACTATAAAAGAAAATAAATTATTCACAATGCCAACAATAACAAGACAGAGTTGGAGTCTCAGCATCAATAAATAATATAGACAAATAACAACAAGTAATGAAAGAGTTGTCACCAAGTTAAAATACAATTTAAAAGTCGGGGCAATGAGCTAGATTTCTTAACCCTGGGTAACATTTGTGCAATAGTTGATAAAAATGTAAATAAGCACATTGACTGGATAATTTCATTTCTAAAACTTTTACAGTATTCACAGGAAGACAAGTATATGGTAAGTTGTTGCAACGTTGACGATAATTTAATTGCTTCTTGGTAGCATAATGAATATGGAATTCAAAAAAATATAAAAACTGAAAAGGTATGATTTAGGTTTGCTTATATAGACATGGATAAGCCTCAAAAACAAAATTTTGAATGGAAGGAACAAAACACATAATATATATCACTGTATCACCTCTATTAAAAAGTAAATAAAATACACTAGCTTGTTTATGGATTAAGACTTAATATGTTCAAAGTGAAATTACAGGGAGCATAGAACTTCAATAAGAAGGTAGATAAATGAACTGGTTACATATCAGTAATACTTTAGGGAAAAAAGACAGATATTTTTAATGAGTTTGAGCTTGGTGTGGATACACACACACACACACACACACACACACACTTCTCTGTAGTTTAACTGTAGTTTTAGAAATATTTTGTGCCTCACGACAAAATCCGGGTAGTTTGTTTTTCACCAAAATATTTTCCCTGGAAAATGTATTCATATTATCTTCTTTACAACTGAATCAGAGGATTAGGAGACCAACCAAATGAATTTCTAAACAGTCTTCCCATGCATAAATTTTCTATTCCTTACATTAGTGTTCAAGGTTATGTTTTAGACTTGTTTTCTCCTCTCTGGGCCGGAAATGATTAGCTTTGAATCTGAGGATGAACATCTGACAAAGATGCTCCCTGTGAGACTATGCCACCTGCTTGCTGCATAACCTGTTAAGAAGCACAAAGGAGACTGTGGAGTTCACATGTTTCTACTTGTCTCCTGAGACTCTGTCATTATTTATTCTGGCGGCTGTGTTTCCAGCTCTTTCCTAGGAAAGCACTGGCTGATCACACTGATTTTAAGACAGGAAATAAAGGAGAAAACCCACCTGCAGGCAAAGGAAATGTAGAAGTCTTTATGAACTCCTTTGTTTTCATAAAATTTAGAAATGTTAATTGATCCAAGCTCATTGCATGTCTGTAACATTTCAACAGTGAGGGGCTGTTTGGTGCACACATTGGCTGTTTAGAACTGCAGTGAAGACTGGGTTATAGTCTATAGTCCCAGAGAGAACACTGGCAGTTGTTTCTGAAAGCTTGTTAAAATTCAAAAATAAGACTGAATAAAGGCTTTGTTTATTGGATAAGAATTTTGAACACCCTTTTTCATGATCTCATTCATGATACATCATAAGGCATTTGTTTAAGTGAAATGAAACTATCCATCTTTGGGTATGGCTGGGAAAGGTTTGAAACCAGGTGGTCTAAAAGAAAAATCACCGCCAACAGATTTACTTGGAGAAGGCACTGTATATACAGTGGCAAAAAGGAAGAAAATAGTTGAACAATAAAGAAAAGGCTATATATGGGCCTAGCATTCTGTACTTTTAAATATGGTTGGAGGAAAAGGACAAAGGTGTAGTTATTGCAGGCTTGTTGCTGCTGCCTGTGTGGTCTCTATTTTCTGGGGGGAAGGGGGTGAGAAGATGTGGAAACAATGACACAGTATCCGAAAGATTCTAATAGAGAAGCATATCATAAAAAGGTCAGGCGTTTTTATGGGGTTAGGGAAATTAAGCTGCCACAGGAACATTTTTGGATGGTCCTTTTTAAAGTTGGCAATTGCTATTGGCTAGGTGTGCACATCATTAGTTACCATGCTATTGGTCCACTGACAGGTTGTTTTGGCCAATTTTGCTTATTCATTGTGAGTTTGCGTGTGCTTGTTTGTGCTTGCCCTATTGCCCTGCCTCATCTCACCATTTTTATTTTATCTTTATTGGGCGACCTAGAAGGAGTTATGGATTTTTATAACCCCACCTCAGGGAACTCCCCTACCTACCAGTTTGGACTGTGCCTGTCTTAGGTTGACCTGCTAGACAGGCTCTTACCTGTCTTTGAATACTAATCCTTAAGAATTGGGTCCCTGGAAGGTCCCAAGAAGTCAGAAGCAAGGGAAGACTTTTAGGAGAACTAGGGTTTTAAATGATCTCCTATATTCGTGCTAGCCATGGACCACTTCCCTTGGAGTTTTTGGTCCAGCACACTCCATAGCCATTAACACTGGAGTGTTGCCTTGTTCACCCACTGTTGTCAGGATCTTAGCTGTAGAAGACATTTAAGCAAAATATTACAGCCACTACCACCCCTCACATAAGGCACCATACAACATGTTTAGAGGGATCTAGGAGGGATTATTTGTGATCCCATGCTTGGCCAAAGAATGTGGCAGACAAACCCAATGGCTTGACTCATGTCAAGTTAAGTTGCATAGGTTCTGATTAAATGTTTACGTCTATGGCCATACCACCCTGAACTTGCCCTATCTCGCCTGATTAAATGTTTACACCTGCGCAAGATTAAACTAGGTAAAAGCTTGTGCAAATTTTGAAGGGGCAAATGAAATTGCTGATAGAGGAGACTAGCCTGTTCCAGAAAAGGCAAAGACACTGTCATAGTCGTAATTAGGCGGTCTTCTCTGTTGTTGACTTTGCTAGCATTCCTGGCATCCCCGTATGAGATCTCATATGGGATATGTGTCAGGGGTGTCTTCTGGACTGTAATAAGTCTTGAATAGTTTGCAAGGTTTTGGAGTTGGAATCCTTTTGGGACTTTAATTTTGCAAAAGATAGTACTTTGCATGATTGTGTGGTATAGCAGCTATCTGAGAAAATATTTATGGGTTCTGATTGGGTCATTTTTAATACCTTAAGGACCACTGGTAACTAGTTGTACTGCTCCAGAATTTGGTTGAGTATAGGCCCTTTCCATATGATTAACTCCCATTATTATTAACCCAAAATTAGTTTTATTAGCATCAGTAAAGGCTATAGTGGCCTGGGGATGGCATTTTTCTGACAATGTGGCATAATTTCCTATCTTTAATTTTAAAAGGGTGAGAGCAGAAAGTCATCTGTCCTGTGGGAAATGATTATCAAGTATGCGTATACTTGACCTTTCAATGACTTTAAAACAGACTTCCTCTCTAAGTGGTTTGTTGTTCCAGGCTTTGCTTATGACAATACCTCTGCAGTCTATATCTGTAACTGAATTTCTGGGTCAGGGAGTATACCAAGTACCACTAGCAGCTGCTGACTGTCCTGAAGGGCAGTAAATGGCTTATTTTTATAGACTGTCCTGGAGAGCTGATTGAGCACATAGAGCATGAACAACAGAAACTCACTGTTGCCACCTTGGCTCTGGAAGAGGACCCAAAGGTATTCCACAGTGCTCTCAAACTAGCTCACAAAGACACCAAAGTCTCCATTAAGGTTGCTTCTACTGCTGTTCAAGTAACCTCAACAGACAGAACAAGTTTGGGGGGAATCCGTCCTTTTAAATGATATCTATTATGCTTCTGAAGAGATCTGACTAGTGGATGAGAACCAGGTTACCTTGACCATTGCAAACCAAGACACACCACTTACCTTCATGTACCAGGAGTGTGAAGCCATTGTCCAGCCTATCATTCATATCAGGATTCTCTGGGAGCTTCTACAGTCTTGTGCCCAGTGATAGCCCTTTTAGGTCTTTTTTATAAATAATATTTGGCAAGTACCAATTGACAAAATTTATTTAATCTTTATTCTTTTTTCTTTATTGTTAAAAGAAAAATTTACATTTACTCCCCTTGTCCCAGGCCCTCCCGCTCCCCCAATACCCCACCTTCTTTCCCCTGCTTCCTTAAGATGGGGCAGGATACCCTGCCCTGTGGGAAGCCCAAGGCCCTCCCACCTCCATCTCGGTCTAAGAAGATGTGCATCCATATAGAATAAGTTCCCAAATAGTCAATACATGCAGAAGAGATAGGACAACATGCCATTACCATTGATTTCTCAGTCAGCCCCCATTGGCAACCACATTCAGAGATTCTGGTTTGGACATATGCTCCTTCAGTAATGGTCCAGCTGGATTTGATGAGCTCCCAATAGATCAGGCACACTGTCACAGTTGATGGGCCAGTTCTTCGAGGTCCTGACTTCCTTGCTCATCTTCTCCCTCCTTCTACTCTTTGACTGGACCTTGGTAGCTCAGTCCTTTGTTCTGATGTGAATGTGGATCTCTGACTCTATCTCCATCCATCAGGTGAAATTTCTATGGTGATGATCAAGATACTCATCAATGTGACTATGGGACAAGGCTAATTCAGGGACCCTCTCCTCTGTTGTCCAAATACCTAGCTGGGGACATCCCTGTGGACACCTGGGATCCCCTCTAGAG
>JAQHUG010000368.1:1603676-1625298 GCA_028555095.1 Dicrostonyx torquatus
TCAGTGTGGCAATTTCTCAGGAAATTGGGAAACAACCTTCCTCAAGACTTAGTAATACCACTTTTGGGTATATATCCAAAGGATGCTCAATCATGCCACAAGGACATGTGCTCAACTATGTTCATAGCAGCTTTGTTTGTCATAGACAGAACCTAGAGGACTACTTGCTGTTTAAATTTTTTGTATCCTGTGACTTTTCTGAATGTGTTTATTAGGTATAGGAGTTCCCTACTAGAAGTTTTAGGGTCACTTATATATACTAACCTTAATCCTACCATACCATAAAATCACTTGCTTAACTATGTTAATAACAGGCTTATTGATAATTTTCAGAAATTGGAAACAACCTAGATGTCCTTCAACCAAAGAATGGATAAATAAAATGTGGTACATTTACACAATGGAGTATTACACAGCTTTTAAAAACAATATTATGAAATTTACTGGCAAATGTATGGAACTAGAAAACATCATCCTGAATGAGGTAATCTGGATCCAGAAATAGAAACATTTATATACTCACTTATAAATGATATTAGCCCAAGGGGGGCACATGTGAAACTCATTGTGAAGGGTAATTAGAATAGTCATCACAGGTGAATGGGGGTGTAGGAGGAGGAGGAGGCACTTGTTAGATCCTGGCTGCTTGGCAGCTCAGACCCAGAATAATCACACAGAAACTGTACTAATTAAATCACTGCTTGGCCCATTAGCCTTAGTTTCTTACTGGCTAACTCTTGTATTAATTTAACTCATTTTTGTTAATCTGTATATAGCCACATGGCTGTGGCCTACCAGGTAAAGTTCCCAGCATCTATCTCTAGCTGCTCCATGGCTTCTCTCTGACTCCACCCTTCTTGCTCCCAGCATACAGCCTAGCTTTCCCCACCTAGTTCTGTTCTTTCCTGCCATAGGCTCAAAGCAGTATTTTATTCATTATCCAATAAAAGCAACACAGAGACAGAAAGATCTCCCACACCAAGGAGGTCTCTGAATGAGAGGGTTGGACTTGGAACAAGAAGGATAAGGCTAAGGGGAGATGGAGGCCAGGGAGTACTGGAACACACAGGTGGAATCAGGGGCATCTCTGGGATAAGCTAGAAAACCAAAGGTTGTAGGAGGAGGGCCAGCTTGTTGTCCCTGGTGCCCGGCTAGCTTAGCCCCAAAATAACCACACAGAAAATTAATTAAATTGCTGCCTGACCCATTATCTCTAGCCTCTTATTGGTTAACTCTCACATCTTGATTTAACCCATTTCTATTAATCTATATATTGCCGTGTGGCAGTGGCTTACTGGGAAAGATTCTAACTGGTGGTATCCATCTGAGGCGGAGGATCCATGGCTTCTCTCTCTCTGCCCTTCTTCCTCCCAGAATTCAGTTCTGTTCTCCCCCATGCCTACCTAAGTTTTGCCCTATCAAAAGGACAAGCCAGTTTCTTTATCCATTAACCAATAAAAGCAACATATAAACAGAAGGACCTCCATACATCATTTCCCCTTTTCTGTTTAAACAAAGGTGAAGGCTTTAACATAGTAAAATTACATATAACAAAACATTTATCAAGCAAGAATTGCAGTTACAATATTTATATCTACTTCATCTTTTATCATAACTAAAGAAAACTAAAACTATCTATCTATTCTTCAACTCCATCAAAGACTCCAGAAGGATATATACTATTACATAAGTAAACAGGAAGTGCATTGTAAGCAACTTCCAAAGACTTTAGAATTGACAGAGACATCTCACTGCCCAGACAGTCACCCAAAGTTCTTGTGTACTGTTGGGGCATCCATTTTCATCCTACAGGCCCATAGTATCCAGAAGACTTTTCCATGAAGCATGAAATTTCAAAGACAGTTCAGTCACTTTCTTCTGTGTCCTGCAGAATGTCTCCCAGACTCTTTCATGGAGCAGGAACCCTGAAGGACTATCTCAGCTTTAGGCAAATTCAGCAGTTATCTCTCTGTGGGTTCTTCATGTCCAGTTTATGCAACAGTCCAGGCAAGAGCATTTTCCTGCCCAAATGGCTCACCAACTTAATAAGGAGCCTCTTTTATGCCCATCTTCCTCTTGAAGTAGCTTGGTACTGCCAGGAGCAGAAGCGTCTCATTGTCACGAAAAGTCCTAAATTTTAAAACATTTTAAGTGCCATATTCTGAAGGTCTCTGAAAGATTTGAAGAATAACTAACTGAAATATATCTCTATACATCTAGAAAAATCTAACTAACATGACTACAGTTTTGACTATTATAGATGACTATCTATTAAGCTATATTTCTTAATTATACATTACTTTTTTAAATGAACTATATAATCACAGTACCTTAATCAAGAGCAGAAATATACATATAACAAAATTGAGGTTAAATTTGTATCAATAAGCAAGATTCATACCAATGTAAATCTCTATAGCATATCTATATCATATCCCCCTTTAAATGTAAAAGAACTTTTATAAACAGTATTTGGGAATATGGGTGTAGTTTTCTCCATACTGCTTCCTGCTGGTTGGGGGCACTTTAATCAGGTCTTTCACGGTGTATCCTGTGTGCTAGGTTCATCTCAGTCAGCAGTTGGGTGAAGATATATATTGAGAGTATTTACGGCCACCTTTCGGGGGTGTGGTGTATCAAACCATATTGGCCTATAAGCAATCCACAGGTTCTCATCTTCTGTGAAAACAAAAAAAAAATCCTCTTTTTCAAAGTGCCATATTCTTAGACCCAAATTCTGTTGTCAACATACCTTTACAATATACATGCTGGTTTAACTTAGCAGCCCATACAATGAAATGCCTCTCTGTACTTAGCTCCTTCACAATCAAAGAATTCAAAGAAAACACAATATAAATAATTCCAAACTCTCTGTGAATTTTCCATTATGTGGAATTTTTTTTAGTCTTTTTAATCTATGATTATTTGTACTTTGATTCTTTAAAGACTTTCCTTTTTTAAAGCTTTAACTTTATTTTATGACTTTCTATACTCTTTTTCTTCTCTAGCCCAAGCCAATGTACATTTATCCAACAGTGTGACCCATTTAGAGGTCTTTTATGCTGAATCTGTCCTATTGTGAATCTGTAATTCTTTACTGTCCAGGAGCAGTTCTTAAAATGCTAACCCTTTCTTAAAAACTTAAGCTGCATCACTGCTCAGGTAATATGTCAGTGCCTGCTTGCCCAACCCAGTCCAGCATGGTGAAACAGCTGCTTGTGCCTCTGAGCCGTGCACATTGTCCCACTTCCAGGCACACAGAGAGTCCACGTTGCCATCAATCAAGCCATCACACTTTACTCACAAACCCCATACAAATGCTCTGTCTCCCTCAGGAGCCAGAGATTGTGCTGGCAGCATAGCCCAGAAAGCCGGAATTTTAAAACTGTGCAGCTTTTTCTGCTGTTGCTGCCACTGAGTCAGGAAAATCTCTCTTAAAGGAGCGGTGGCAGCAAAAAGCTGTGCTAAACTGTTTGTGTCTAGAATTCCTTTTCAGGCCCTCTCAGGTTTTACGTGGAGTTAGTTGACCACGTTGGAGCACCAATTGTTGCAAGGGGAGAGGGCCTGCTTGTTTATCCTGGCCACTCAGCTAGCTTATACCTGAAATAACCACACAGAAATTGTATTAATTAAATCACTGCCTGGCCCATTATCTCTAGCCTCTTATTGGCTAACTCTCACATCTTGATTTAACCCATTTCTTTTAATCTGCATATTGCCATGTGGCAGTGGCTTACCAGGAAAGATTCTAACCAGCAGCATCTATCTGAGGTGGAGAATCCATGGCTTCTCTCTCTCTACCCTTCTTCCTCCCAGCATTCAGTTCTGTTCCCCTCCAACCCCCTGTCTAATTAAGTTCTGCCCTATCAAAAGGCCAAGACAGTTTCTTTATTCATTAACCAATGAAAGCAACACATAAACAGAAGGACCTCCTATACCACAAGGCAATGGAAACTACCAGGAACCTATGAAGGTGGCCTTAGCTAAGACTTCTAGTAATGGGGCATAGAAGGTCTGAACTGGCCATCTCCTGTAACCAGGAAAGACTTCCAGTCAAGAGATTGGGACCCCAACTGACCCATATAATCTTTGACCTACAATTTGCCTTGTCTACAAGATGTGCTGGAGTAAGGGTGCCAGAAATTATAGGAGTGAACAATCAATGATTTGTTTATTTTAAGACCCATGCCACAAGAAGGAACCCACCCCTGAAACTGCCTGAAGAGTCAGAACCCAGAGGTTGGACAACCCAGAAACCTTGATAGAACCAAACATGACTGGCAAAAACAAAATCAATGAAACTTTAGGCAGACCTCAGGGAATCATGTGGAAGTAGGGTGGAGAAGAAGAATTGTGGAAACCAGAGGGGTCAAGAAAACCCACAGATCAACTAATGTGGTCTCATAGGGACTCAAAGAGTCTGAACTGACAACCTGAGAGCTTGCATGGGACTGACCTAGGCCCTCTGTTCATATGTTACAGTTGTGCAGCTTGGTCTTCTTGTGGGGCTCCTACCAGTAAGAGCAGGGGCTGGACCTGATTCTGTTATCTGCTTTTGGTATCCTTTTCTCTTACTGGGTTGACTTGACCAACCAAATAATAGAAGTGCCTAGTCTTACTGCAACTTGATATGTCATGGCTGATTGATATTTGTGAGAGGCCTGCCTTTTTCTGAGGAAAAAGGAGGGCTAGTGGATTGGGGGAAAGGGGAGGGTATTGGGAGGAACTGGAAGGAGAGGAAGTGGGAGGGGAAACTGCAATTAGGTTGGGGAAAATAATTAATTTAAAAAACTTAAAAAATCTCACCATACAATTACAACAAAATATGTTAAAGAACTAAACTTTGATATTACTAAGAACCATTGAATTATATCATAGAAAATGGAAGCCTGGAGGCAGTGGCACGCACATTTAATCACAGCACTTGGCAGGCAGAGGCATGAATCTCTGCATCTGAGGCCGCTTAGTCTACAAAGCAAGTTCCAGGACAGCCAAGGCTATACACACAAAAAACAAACAAACAAACAAAACACCTTGTCTTGAAAAATCAAAACAAAGGAAAATGGAGCGATAACAACCAAATTTCAACAAAAAGTTTGACATTAAAAACTCATGTTTGCTTTCCAACATAAATAGATGGTAATAACCTGTTACTGTCACAAGACATGGATAAATTCATCTGGAACTGGTCTGAAAACTTCCTCCTTCCTTGTTAAACCTCATAGTGCCAGAAAATGGAATGCAGGTTGTTGGGGGAAAGCTAGCATCAACAGTCATACTTAGCTATCAGCCCTGGGTGTAGCAATACTGATTGGCCAGGCAAAATGAGACCACATGTGCAACAGCCTTGTGGGTAGCCAACTGCTTTCAGATTGGATCCCATTCTTGATCTAAAAATAAATGTCTGGTATTGTATCTCAGTAAAATGTCTGTGACTAGAGTGGTCTTGATCTCTGTTGGGGGAAACCACTGATCTTGTTTTCCTAAATGAGCACAATATACCTATCAAATTGTGTTTTAAATAATTGTGTTTATGCTCATAGTACAGTGCTGTAGTCAATTGTGGTCAGAGAAGCTTCTTTGTGCAATGATCAGACTCAAAACTGAACAAGGTACAGTAAATATATGGCTGCTGAATGCCCATTCATAAATGAGACATCAATATCATCTTCTTCAAGGCTCAGGTAACATCAAGGAAAAAGGAGGCTGAAAGAACATAATTGATGGAGGAAGTCAGAGGAAAGGTGTAGAACCCTTAACTTCTGGCCATAGTGTAGCTGTCTCAAACTCGCAGCAGCTGTGATTGCCTACACCAGAGCCTCACAAACAAACAAAATCGGACTCCTATCGACATCCTGTCGTGGAAAAAAGAGGGCTAAATGGGAATCCTACCCTCCTACTAAGGATTTATATACAGTTAAGAATTGATATGGAGAGGGCATTTTCTCCAGAGTTATAATCACTGGTAAGATGTCCATTCTCCTGCAAATAATACTAATGAAACTCACTGGGCTTGAAAGTAGAAGGAGAGTTAGAAGTAGGCCAATAGAAGTGGGAGGAGGACAATAGAAGGTAGCAGGGGATGACTATGGCCAAAATGTATTATGAACATGTATGAAAATGTCATGATGGGAACAATTGTTATATATAATTAATGCATGCTAATAAACAATCTTTGAAAAGCTAAGCATAACTGGCGATAAGGTTTTCAAGCAGGAGATCCACCAGATGCTATTTCAGGATCACCATGCTATTGTACAAGATAAAGCTCAAAGTCTTTCTCTTAAGTTCAGAGTCATCAAGATAAATGGAACCAATCTTGCCTTTCATCCAATTGTGAATAAATTTTGTCAGCACTAGCCTGATTTAGCATTTTCAGTCTACCTACACAGTTGCTGAGTATGGACATAAGTTTGCCCTTTGCCCAGTCTATCAACAAGAAGGCTAAGCCCACACATTGTTATCCTCCTGCACAGATTGAATGAAAGAAGAGGAATCCAACTTCACAAAAACTTCTCTCAAAAAAAAAATCCTCAGATGCTCTTTTAGATCTCAAGTGTTTGGTCTATCAGCAAAAGTCATTCAAAAAGAGCCCATGTCCAAGTAAAAATTCCCTTCATTTCAGGTAAATATTCTTTCATAGAATATTAGACTAGTTTCTAAATCCTTAACTAGAAGAAACACTGCTACAGTTGAAAGAAGTCACTTCTCCTGGGAAAATATTCCATTTGATGCTGCATCCTACAGTAGAAGTTTTATTAAATTTTATCCCACAATGTTCTAATTTTTTATGTTGCAAATTTTCTAGCTTTAACTTCATTTTGTTGATAAATGCTTCCAACTTTCAATTTAATTATCCAATTGCTGATATTAGACTTAGAAGACACACAAAAGAACGTCTTCAAAATTCTTGGCATTGAACATTAATTCTTGACACTAATCAATCAGTAATGATTCCTAACCTTTAATGAAATATATAGTTTCTAACACTGAAAATGTATTATATTTCCCAAAATGTCTGCTCCACTCTTTCCCGTATGTTTCCAAGTTATTTTTTAAATTATGTGAGTGTGTGTGTATATACATGATGAAGGCAGGTGTCCAGGAGACCAGAAATGAGTGTCTGGTCCACTATAACTGGAGTTACAGGCAATTCTGTGCCACCCAAAGTGGATGTTTTGAACCAAACTCAGATCTTCTGTAAGAGCAGTTTTCACTCCTGACTACTAACTTATTTCTCCAGCCTTTCTTTACTGTTTTTTTAAAGATGTGTTGTGACATCTATCTATTTTGAAAAGCAAATTTATTTAAAGTTATGTTATTAACATTTGCCTCATTCTTAAGATAATCAAAGGTACATGAAGGTACATGAAATAAACACCTAAAGTTAAATTAAGGGACAGATAAACTCATGTTGCTTTTGTTCTGTCAAAGACAGTATGGTACTGAACTAACTTCCTAGCGGTGGTGGCGCACGCCTTTAATCCCAGCACTTGGGAGGCAGAGGCAGGCGGATCTCTGTGAGTTCGAGACCAGCCTGGTCTACAAGAGCTAGTTCCAGGACAGGCTCCAAAGCCACAGAGAAACCCTGTCTCGAAAAACCAAAAAAAAAAAAAAACCTAGCATATCATTAGCCTCCTTATATAACCTACAGTCTACAGAGGGCTCATGCATTATCATGATGCTTGTTATTGATACAAGTAAATATTTGAACTCCCAGAGGTATAGAAATTGTATATTTATTTTTTATACATATACAGTACTTTTGATAGGCAAAAAGAAAGTTCAGGAATTTTGGATAAGGATTAAGAAGGTAAAAGAGGAGAGGGGATAAAGGGAGTGGAGTGAAAAAAATGTATAACTCAATAAAAACAATAAAAAATAAAACAATCTAAAAAAAGAAATGATACGTGTCCTTCAAATGTAATACCTAAAAGATTTGGGGACATTTAAGCTGTGAGGAACAAGGAGAATTCAACATGAGAGAATAAAGAGAGAAACTATCAAAAAAGAATATAGTTTGGGGGCTAGAGTGGTGGCTTAGTGGTTAAGAACACTTGTGCAATTTTAGAGGACCCAGGTTTGTTTTTCAGAACCTACACAGTAGTTCCAACCATCAGAAACTACAGTTACAGGGGATCCAATGCCTTTTTCTGACCTCTTCAAGCACAAGGCATGAAGACAAAATATTCATATACATAAATTTAATAAACCTAAAAAGTATAAAGCACTTTAGTTTTTATAGAGAGGTATCTGGATTAAAAACACGTTGAATTTTCCACTTTAAAACTATTTAACCCTTGGAAAATTACTTAACCTTTCTATGCCATAGATATACAGAGACTAAGGAAACAAAATTTAATATGGGACAAAGGAACAAAAATAACATTAAGGAGGAAACTGAGGCACTAACAGAAGTGCTGAGGTTTGTTAATATAGTGCATCCATGTCAGGCACCCAGAAGGTTGTGTAATGTGGAGTACTCTGTATTATTTTAGGAATTCTACTCTAAATCTAACATTATTGCAAAGTAAAGTGTTCAAGTTTAAAGAAAACATCTTGTGTGTCAGAAATTTGTCTGACACTGCCATTTTAATCTTGTAGTGATGTCTATCACTGAAATTAAATGATTGGTTGGTTCATAATAAATGATCTTGGTAACTCTGGAATTTCTAAGTTTAGAGGCTATGAGCAAAAGAAATGAGAATCAGAACTTGTGAAAGAAAGGTAGGTAGAAAAAACTTTGAGAAATTAAAAATGATAGATTGTGCCTGTCTCCTCACAATTCCCCATGTGGGAGAGGGCATTTCATGGCAAAGATTAGCTTTGAACTTTCTGTCATCATCATATAGCAAGAGCCAGAGGGAAAAAATCTATCATAGGGACACTTTGGAAAGGTACTTCCATGTTCTCAGTAAAAAGTGTAGAGCTCAATAAAATAAAAAAAGAAAAAAAAAACAAAAAAAGCTTCTTAACTTGGAGTTCATTTCTATAAACCTTTATCCTTTTTGGCATCTGTACCTGCTTTTTACTTCTGAAATACCTGATCTCTAGAGAGTCACATGACTTCTCTGGTGCAGTGTCTGTTGTGTAGCTTTCAACCAATCAGTGGAAAGGGAGACACAGAAGGAAGTAATTGGCTTATCTACTGTTTTGACAGAGAGACATATCTATTGTCTGCCACTGTCTACAGGAGGCATCTCCAGAATGTGTGGCTTTTGTATGAGCGTCTCCTGACAGCATAGTAAAGACTCCAGGGTGGTTTGAATTTATCAGCACAAAGTGAACTGGCATGAAAGAGTGAGCACGGAGAGGAGAGATGCACTTAGAATACAAAGTCAGTTGGGGACTTAACTGATTCTCTAGGCCTCATCTGTTAACTCTACTCTTCAGACACAGAGAAATCAAGGAAATGTTTATCACCTAGGCTATGTGTACTATGAGTGATGCACTCTGGCCCTCAGAACTGCCTTGAACCAGGTTCTTTTGGTCATTTAGCTGAGCATTATACGGGAAGGGAGGTTTTACAGTGAACAAACAAACAAAACTTTTCAGTAGAACCCATAGGTCTGCATCCTAATTCTGCTGCTTAATAGCTGAAAATCTCAGTAGTCTTAACTCTGATGAAGGAATACAAGTATTCTACTTCAGAGGTATCAGTGAGAAAGCCAGACAAATTACACTTGCTCTCTGCAAGTTGAGCATTCCTTTTAACAGTATTAAATCAGTGATGCACAGGACTTAGGGATTTTCTGAGTGTCGTCCCCTCAAGAGACACATCTTTTTTTTTTTTTGGCCATTGATTCCATTATGTTGTTGACAAATAGCCAATCTTAGACATACTGTGGAAAGTTTAAAGTGGAAGGATCACGGAAGTCCTCCATTTTATACATTTTGATCATATTATTTAGCAATGAGCCAAGCTTCACATAGTTAATTTCTAAATCATGTATCTACTAACTTCCTAGACTAGATGGTATCCAAGTAAACAAGGCTATCAAGGCGGTTAAGGTCACTGGGGTAAATGACAAGATTTACCTCGATGTGTTGGTTTATAGAACCTAACCACTTTTAATTAGCAAATTGCTGTCTGGGAACATTGAAGTACACAAAGTGAAGAATGGAATTTGTCACAAGGTATGAATTTCATGTAAAATGTTGAAAAGCATTAGCCTTGTGGGTCAAACTTAGGCCACCTCCTATTTTTGTGACTGTTACAAGTGAAATGCCACTATGCTCCTTTGTCTACTGCTTATACTGCTTTTTGGTACCATAGAGCTAAGCAGTTGCAACAGACACCAGACAGCCTGCAAGGCCCAGAAAGAAAGAGTGTGGGGCCCTGTCCTACACAGTCAAGAAATCAATGTGATAGATAATGGAAGTGAATATAAGGCCTACTCATATTAGATGCAGTAAAAACAAAAAGAGGCATAGAAAATTCAGGATATATTGAAAAAAAGGACATCATTCTCAGTACTTCAGAAAGACTGAATGCTGGTTGGGAACTTTTTTCAAAGATAAGTGCAAGAAAAAGAAAATGCAAAGCACCTTAAATAAACTGTCCATTTTAAACATCATAGAAACATTGTGATGATAAATATCTGTGACCTGTTCCATGCTCTGCAAAACCTATACTATAGAAAAGCACAGGAAAGCAGCAAGTATGCCGTGTATCATGTGCCTTAATGCCAGTAAAATTGTTACTTCATCATTCTCTATTACCAAACAGCAAATGACTGTGGAAAGTTAGAAGCATAATGAGACAGACACCTGGAAGCTACCATGGCTGGTGAAACACAGCTGCTACTTAGCAGCTCTTTTATCAAATTTACAGAGAACTTAAATAAAATCAGTGATTACAAGCATCAATTTATCCACTGATCAGGTAGCTGAAATAACATAATCTCATTAAAGCCTTCTAAAATGCCATCCAAATCATTAATTTGTTTGAGACAAGTTCTGACTTAAGAATGAATTTGATAGAGAAGAAAATGATGTTTTGCTGAAGAATGTGTGAATCATTTTTTTAAACTGGTCAGGATAAATCCCTGTCTCTTGTGTGAACCATACAACAGCCTTGAGGAGTATATGTCTGTATATATATATATATATATATATGTGTGTGTGTGTGTGTGTGTGTGTGTGTGTGTGTGTGTGTGTGTGAGGGTGGGAGCGTCAAATAAAATGCCTTTATTTATAGGCCATAGGAATCATTATAGAAGCTTAATCATAATGCCTTTAATTGTTTTCCCACCATATTTATGCAAAAAGCCAAATGATCTAAGATGACATATGAGATACTTCATGGTTTTGTTCTCCATCTTGTTGGCTCTGAATCCTGTACACCATATCCACCAGAATAGATTTTATAACTCTACACCTGACTCATCTCTAGAATAATGAATCTTTTTTTGCACTTTTAAAAGTATAATTTTTATAAATTTATTATTTGACAGTATCAAAAGGTGTATAACACATTCTGGTTGCTCTCGCCTCCCTCAACCCTCTCCCTGTCCCCGTGCTCCCAGCTTTCAACATTCCTTCTTCCTTACTGGTCCCTTTCTCCTAATCATGGATTTCTCTTTATTTGATTGCTTGATCATTTGCTTGTGACCCACTGAGTTTAACCTGAGCCATCAGTATGATCACGGATTTGGAACTGTTCATTGGAACCTGATGGATGATCTCAGCAGTTGGTGCAAAAGTTAAAGCAATGACTGTCCCTCCTCTAGAATCCATCAGTAACCAATAGGGAAATGGGAAGGTATAGGCCTCTATGAGACCCTTCAAGAGTCCTGATAGACTGTTGGATAGACCCAGTGAAAGCAACTGCGGGTGCTGTGAGATCATGATTATAATGGCACTTTTAGACCCAGAAGATAGAATTTAACATTCTTTTACTCTATCTTACAGCATCTGAATTCTTTTTTTGTTTATTTATCTTGAGAAAAATAAAACTTTACTCTGGTGTTAGAATGTAAACATTTGAATACTTAATGAGTTCCCTGGAGTCGCTTTTAAACACACCCTTCATTCTTAGTCTCTGCATTCACCCCATTAATAACAAAGACAGACTTCTTTAACTAAGACTGAGAACAGTGTCAATCTATGACTATAAAGATAATTTACTGTAAAAATGAATATTTATAAGGGAGCTTTGGGCCATATCAGTACTAAGTGGAGCCACAATTATTAACTTGGATGGACACTGGAATGACCTAGACCTAGAGTATTTTAAAAAGTGCTACTGGGTTGTGTTCTCTGTTTTTCAGAGGAGAAGTGCTGCTTTACAGAGGAACTGTATTTTTTCCAGAGGAAAATTCAGTATTCAAGAAATCGAGTTTTGTTATTTAACGTCTTAGAGGACAACCAAAACTAAAAAACATGACCTGTCCAGAGACAATTTTCCTTCCTATTCTTAAAAGACATAGGTTATATGAATCCTACACACATTCAGTTTTGTATGTATGCATTCCAATGCTCTTAAAGGCACACTCATGGGACTCACAGAAGTGAAGATGTTGGACTTCTAATGTGAAGGAGGCTCTTCAACGCACTCCTATTGATGGGACTCCACAAGACTCAAAAGTAGAGGTTGTGCAGTGAATATTAATAACATGCAAGAAATGTGAAATCAGAGACAAAAGATCACTGAATCCAAAAAGAGCACGCAAAACACTAAGATGTGACCACATAGTCTTCATCACAGGAACCTGAGTCCTCTTGTGCAATTCCTTTCTTGTATTTTGGGGCCATGTTCAGTACGAGCAAAAAAACCAGCAAGTGAGAGAAAGGGCAAGTCACTGAGCTTTTAAGCCAGTGTATTGGAAATAATACAAACAAAGGCATTTCCAGCCAAAAGCCAAATGGCAATGATAAGCAGGCTTTAAAGTAGACTGTAATAAACAGGAAGTGTCCATCTCTTAATATCTAAATATCAAGTTGGCAATAACAGTTACCCTTCCTACTCCTGCAATTCTAGGAAAAGTTCTTAGTCTACACACATGCAACTCAAAAACAGGTTCCTGTCATTCTTGGATTTAACCTCTTCTCTAGCATGTCTACAGCATGTTTTTTTTTTTAAAACCCTTATTGATTCTTTATGGATTTCACATCATACAGTCCAATCCCACTTATCTTTCTGTCTCCTCACATCTTCCCTCTGTCCTTGCCTCCTCCTCTAAAAACAATGCCACATTTAGAAGAAAAACCAAAAGCCAAACCAAACAAAACAAATTCAAGAGAAGAAGAATCTTGTGGAATCTGTAGTGTGGCCTGTCCAGTCACACAGTGTACCCTTCAGTCCATTCATCTTTAGTTTGCAAGTGTTCATTGCCATGAATCATTGATCTGGCTTGAGGCCTCTGGTTTCCGCTACACCATTGATTATGATCTCTCACTGGGACTCCTCATGGATATCCTCTTGTCCTGCGTCATGGAGACCCTGTTTGGATCTGTAGGTTCGTCCCTTTCACATACTCCAACGCTTCATAGATTTGGTGGATGTTGGGTGGCCAACGCATAGCTCTGGTTCTGGGCTTGGGTCAGAGCTGGGCGGATCAGCCCAACAGCTTTCCCTCATTCTCACTATGAGCTCTTCAGCACTGCTTCGGTTAGCTCACCCAATGCAGCGTAAAGCAAGAATTGGACCAGTTCTCCTGTTCTCAGGGCCTCAGTACTGGGTACCCCACAAGTATATCACCATGGCCACTGTTTTTCCCAGACAAGTACAGTGCCCTCTCTCTTGATCGTTTTGGGGGAAGGACTATGGGAAGGGGTTGGGATCAGCTTTCATGCCCTTAGGGCTGACTCACCTGTGACCCTAACAACAGGGTCAGCTCTTAATAAATAGGACTTGAGTAGAATGGGTATTAGTAAAAATGAATACAAACTCCAAGTTTCTTCAGTCAGTTACAAGTAACCAGCTACCATCCATTCTGCTTTAGGAAGGTGAACAACAATGACTGCATGTTGCCTTTGTTATATGGCCTTTCATATGTGGAATACAAACAGAGACACTTTGAACAGTACAAACCCAGCCTGGCTATTAACTGTGACACTAGAAACCATTGCTATACCTTTTAAATACAAAGATTTCTTTCCATTCACATTGCTAAGGTTTTTCCTTCTATAACATCTTGGAAACAAAGACTTGACAGGTCTGACAGAAACTCAGAAATGTTTCATTCTGACTCTAAATTTCTGTGTCTTCTTACTTGCTGACAGCTTTTTGACGATGTGTGAAGTATCAAATCTGAAATGCATGATGGTTTTCACAAATGCAGCGATTCACTCAATTTGGCCCACTTTCAAAGGAATATATGGCCAAGAGCTGCACGAAAACTTGATTTGTGTATGTAATTTAATATTGCTGTGTTTCAGAGGGAAGACGAATATGAAACTTTGTTGCTGTGGCATGACAATTCTCTCAATGAAACTAGAAATGCAATGTTTAAAGAAATGGTGTCATTGTATGGCAAACAGTAACTTTAGAGTGAGTATAGAACAATGTGTCTCATTTCACTATTAATTTGTTCAACAGAAAATTCCCCAGAATAAATCAATTGTCATGTGCTCACTGGGTCTATATGTTCTCTAAAATCTGAAATTTTTAGCCACAGTAATGAACAAATTTTGGGCTCTCTATTTAATTTTATAAAAAAGACTAAATTCCTCCCATGTCTCTAGTTATGCCTATTTAGAGTACCAAAATCAAAAAGCCAAAACATGGTAACAAGCAGTTTCATTTATCCCAGAACAATTGTAAGACGAAGAACATTTATTATAACAGATGTGAATAAATTGTCCTCTCAACTGTCTCAGATAGTCCGACCCATTTGACATTTTATTTCAATAGATAAACAACATTTGGGGCCCAGCTGATTCTACAGAAAGGAAGATAGAACACATAAATTTGATCATTAGAGACACTCATCATCAAAAAGAAAAGTATGGAATCAGCAAGGTACTCAGGATAATATGGTGCCACGAGAAGGGAATGGACACCTCTGTAGCCCACTGCCCTCCTCAGGGGTTCTGTGGAAAAGACAGGTCCCATCTCTTAAGACCTTCCATTTTCTCACTCCTAGTTTTCTCTCCACCCTGTGTCCACTCTCTTTTCTGGCAAGTCTTTATTAGAACTGCTTGACAGGAAACCTGACTCTGTCAGCAGAATTCATTCTTCATCTCTGCTCTAAGTCCCCTAAGGACCTAAGCCTGTAAAACTCATCTTTTTTTTCTGTAGCCCTCCTCATCTTTTCCATGGGAACACCCACCCCCATACCTTCTAAATTCCCAAATGACCAAGAGGGATGAAGTGGTTATAGACTAGACATGAGGAAAGAAAAAGAGAAGGCTAGGGCCTGAGCACATTGTCTCTGCTAATTCCAATCCATGGGCATCTCTGCTCCCAGTGTTGCACAGTCCCATATTATACCTATGAGTGTCACTGGACAACAAAGGTGTTTCTGTAGAATACTGTAGGTAGTAAAAAAAAAAGGACTCCTCATATAAAGGCCTATTTATGCTTTAAGTATTTATTTCTTTTGACTTACGTTTAACATGAAAGCAGTAGACTGTGTAAGTTGCATAAAAATTAACTATTTAAGAAATTTTACAGAAGTGTACATCTATATAATCACCCAGACCAAGATCAAGAATACATGTTCCATCCCAAGAGGTTTCTTAATGTTACCCCCACATTAATAGCTCCCATTCCTATCCCTACTTGACAGAAAAAAATAATTTCAGACTTCTATCACTGCCAGCGAATTTTCCTTCTTCTTGAACAGCATATAGAGTATAATCCATCTGTGTCTTGTTTCTTTCATTTGCCCTAATATGTGGGACAATTCATATTGCTATTTCATAAAGCAACAGCTATTTCTTTCAACATTGTTTACCATTCAATAAAGTGAAACAATTTATTTTTTACTCTAATAGTAAAGGAAACTTGGGCAGGTCCAATTTAGGGCTATTATGAATAAAGCTGCTATAAATTTTAGAGCCATATGCTAGGAATCTGCTTACGGCTACAGACTCTAAATGGCAATCTTTTCTGGTGTCTGGATATACTTTGAAGTCAATGAGCTAAATCTCATTACAAACCTGAGTCTTGAACTTCATTATGGAATTGCCAAAGGAAAATATTTTAAAAACTATGCAGAAATTTATTGAACAGATATTAGGTAGAAATGTTATACATATGTCTTCTCGAAAAGGAGCCTTTTTTACTTTCTGTGAATGGTACACCTCTATAGATTTAGCCCTATGTTGAAATCTTAGAATGTTAAACACTGGGAATCATGCCCTTCAAATTTGCAATCTAATTATGTAATATTCCAAGCCTGTAAACAAGTCTTTGCTACTTGCCAGTTCATCAAGGCATTTAATTAGTTGCTTCTGCTCTCACTCATATATTCCCTCTGGAGGTACATAGGTAATAAAGTAATGAATTAAATATTCTTTAATATTCATTTGTCAACATGAGTCATTCAACTTTAAATTAAGTGAATGTTTATGCATGAGGCTGGCCAATTTATATCTATTGAAAAATTTTCCCCAAATCAGCTTTGGTTTTGCTTCATGGTCATGTTATAAATACTTTTCTTCATAATCCTTATTCTACTCTCTTGCCTGAACATTTTGAGGCCTCTATAAATGAACATGAGAGTGAGAGAGGGAGGGAGGAAGGAAGGGAGAAGGCAGAAAGATGGGGAAAAATGAAGAAATGGTCCATTTTCCTGTACAATTCTACACATTCTGTTTCATGCTGCTTCCACCCATCCCAAAACCTGCCATGCTGCAAGAGTGTAATGATTCACATTAATGCGGAGAGGACAAAATTTGCCAAAACAAATTTTTTCCTCAGGATAGCATTGAGTAAATTGTCACCAAAACCTTCTCACTATGAATTTTAGGTGCCAGAGGGGTTGAAGACATGACATGAAATTGGCCCACAAAATCAGCTAAGCAGGGCTCACAGGGGGCTCACTGAGACTAAAGCAACAATCATGGAACCTGTATTGGTCTGAGCTAGGTCCCCTACATATACATTATGATTGTGTAGCTGGTTATCCTTGTGGGACTCCTAACTGTGGGAATGGGAATATCTCTGATTCTTTTGGCTCATGTGGAATGTCCCTCTGTATGCTGTGACTATGTTTTATTACCATTGGTTAATAAAGAAGCTGCTTTGATCTATGACAGGCCAGAATATAGCAAGACAGGAAATCCAAGCAGAGATAGAGGAGGAAAGAAGGCAGAGTTAGAGAGATGCCATGTAGCTGCCAGAGGAGAAAGATGCCAAAACCTTACCAGTAGGTAATACATATATTAATAAAAATGGGTTAATTAAATTTAAGAGTTAACTAGAAATACGTCTTAACCATCTGCCAAACAGTGTTGTAATTAATATAGTTTTGGGGTGATTATTCAAGTCTGGGTGGCTTTGAAACGAATGAGCAGACTGCATCTACAAATGACACCCACCATCTGAGGCATGGATCCACATAAGACCTAAAAGGCTTAAGAAAAAAAGGAAGGTTTCTAGACCCACAAAAAAGTCAAGCACAGCTTCTTGGTAGCTGCATTTTTTTCCAGATAGGCTCTGTTTGTGGGCCTCAAGCAGAGATGCAACTCCTTTAAGAAATGGCTTCCTAGTTCATACTCGTAGCATTAATGTCTCTGGGTCTTTTGGAGGTCCTCCTACAGAGCACTTAGAGCTTATGAGCAGAGTGCTATAAATTACTTAATGGTGACATAGACCTGGAGCTGGTATAATGAGTATGGCGGTAAACATACCTCTGCCATATTGGACTGGGTGGAGCCAACAGGAAAAGTCACAGCATTAATCATAGTCATGTCTGCTTAGCATTTCAAAAACACCTCTCCTGGTCAGAAAATGATTACGGAAACACAATAGGACAGATTCAGATGAAATAGACCTCTGAATGGGACACAGTGTTGGAAAAATGTACATGGACCTAAGAGAAGGAGAAGAAAAAGTATAATGAGTCATATATTAAAGGAGTAAAAATAACAAAGTAAATATTAAAAAGAGAGTAAAACAAATAAGCCACACATAAAGATGGAATATACATAGAGTTCCTGGATTATGTGTATTATTATGTTTTCTTTGAACTTTTTGACTGCAGAGAGACATTTGGTTGTGGGACTGCTAATCTAAACCAACATAAAGGTATCTTGACTTCAAAATTTGAGTCTAAGAATATATTGCTTTGGAAAAGAGGTTCTGCTTTTGTTTCCATAGAAGATGAGAATTTGTAGATTCCTTCCAGACTAACGTGAATTGGTGGAACAAGATCCCCTGAGAGGTCTCCATGCACTCCTAGAAATTCTTCACCCAACAAACAGCAAGAAGCAGTTTAGATAAAACAACTCCCAAATTCCCAAAATGATTGTTTATAAATGCTCATTTTCACTTTAAGGGGCATATGATATAGAAATGAGTGCTTTGAACTGGTATGGACCTTGGTCTAGTAATATAAATCTGAGGTTGATTCATTCACTGTGTATAGGTATTTCTGCTTTGATTATGGTATTTTTGTGCATATCATCTAAAAGTTTAATTTATAGCTTAAAATACAGATTAATAGATAGTAATCTATAATAATCATACTTTTAATTAATTAAGTTAGGTTTTCTAGAGATACAGAGATATAATTCAGATGGATAGATATGCTTCAAACCTTTCAAAGACATAGAAAATATGGCATTTAAAATGTTTTAAGAACTTAGACTTTTCTTGACAGTAAGACATGTCTGCTTCTGGCAGCACCAATTACTTCAAAGAGGCTGATGGACATTGAAGAAACTTGTTCCAAACTTGTTAATGGAATTTGTATTCAGTGTGACAAGGTTACCCATTTGGGCAAGAAATTGCTCTTGCCTGGACTGCTTGATGGTATGCTGTATAAACTGGACATGCAAGACCCACAGAAAAATGATTGCTGAACTTGTCAAAAGAAGGTAAGACAGTCCTTCAGGGTTCCTGCTTCATGAAAGAGTCTGTCCAACATTCTAAAGAACACAGAAGAAAGTGACTGATAAACTGCCAACATAGGCAAAACAGTCTTTGAAATTTCTTGCTTCATAGAAAAGTCTACCAGATACTATGGGCCTGCAGCTGGACATTGATGCCCCAATATTACAGAAGAACTTTTAGTGACTGTTCAGATGTCTCTATCAATTCTAAAGTTTTGGAAGTTGCTTACAGTGCACTTCCTGTTTAAATAACAAATATTATATCCTTCTGACATCTTTGATGGATTTGAAGACCGATAGTTATAGTTTTCTTTAGTTATGATAAAAGATAAATTAGATATGAAGCTTTAGACTCGTAAAGAAATATTACAACTAATTCTTGCTTGATACCTATTATGTTACATGTAATTTTACCTCGTTAAAGTTAAAACATTCCTTATTATTTAGATAGAAAAGGGGAAATAATTTGGGATACCCTTCTGTATGCTATGAATATGTTTTATTACCATTGGTTAATAAAGAAGCTATTTTGGCTTATGGCAGGACAGAATATAGCAAAGCAGAAAATCCTAGCAGAGAAAGAGGAGGAAAGAAGGCAGAGTCAGAGAGACACCATGTAGCTGCCAAAGGAGAAAGACACCAGAATCTTGCATTAGGCCACAGCTTTGTGGTGATACATAGATTAATAGAAATGGGTTAATTTAGAACTAGCTAGAAATACACCTGAGCCATCGGCCAAACAATATTATAATTATTATAGTTTTGTGTGACTATTCGTGTCTTGGTGGCCAGGAAATGAACAAGCAGTCTCTCTATATTTGACTGCTCTTGGGACTCTTCTCATCTTATGGGGTTGCCTCATCTAGCCTCGATATTAGGGTTTGTGCCTAGTCTTATTGTAATTTGCTATGTTTTGTTTGATTGATATCCCTGGGAAGCCTGTTCTTTTCTGAAAGGAAATGGAGGAAGAGTGACTTTGTGGTAGAGGAGAGATGGGGAGAAGGGACAGAGAGGAGTGGAGTGTGGGGAGACTGCAGTCAGGGTGTAATAGATGAGAGAAGAATAAATAAATGAATAAATCAATTAACAAATACATATATCTCTACATGAACATTGTCACCTCAAAATATAGTGAAAATATACCAATACATGAAGGCAAAAGCCAACCCAGAGAAAAGTAAAGAATTGTATAGGAGCTATAGGCTTTGGCTGGCTCACATTATTGAAGAGTGACTGTTCAATAGTTACTAAGGAATAAGAACTATTACATTTACCAGCTTTGCTCCTCACTCAGAAAGAACATCTGGATTTGCAAGTTAAGGAAGAAAAATTATTTCTGTTCATAATTTCTGGGGTTTATTTTCTTTTTCTTTTTATTTTTTAAGATTTATTTATTATGTATTCGGTATTCTGCTTGCATGTATTCCTGCAAGCCAGAAGAGGGCACAAATCTCATTACAGATGGTTGTGAGCACACGTGGTTGCTGGGAATTGAACTCAGGACCTTTGGAAGAGCAGGCAAAGCTCTTAATCACTGAGCCATCTCTCCAGCCCCTCCAGGGTTTATTTTCAAAGAGTAGAGTTTGGCTCTACTGAATCTGGGCCTGTTGTCAGGCAGAACATTTTAGTGGTAGAAGAATGCAATCGAGGCTACTCACCTCATGATGAACAAGAAACAGGACAAAGAAGGGACAGGGAACCATTAATACCCTTCATGCTACAACCAATGTATCTTCTCCAATAGGCTTCTCTTCTTAAGTTTGGAAGCTCCCCCAAATAGCACCTGGTGTAGGATGTTCTTCTGTCTATGTGTTGCTTTCATTGGTTGAATAAAGAAACTGTCTTGGCCTTTTGATAGGGCAGAATTTAGATAGGTGGAGAAGACAGAACAGGATGCTGGGAAGAAGGGCCGAGTGGCAGATGTCATGAAGTTCCTGCCTAAGACTGACACTGGTTAGAATCTTTCCTTGTAAGCCAAGACCCCGTGGTGAAACACAGATTATTAAAATTGGGTTAAATCAAGATGTTAGAATTAGACAATAAGAAGTTAGAGATGATGGGCCAGGCAATAATTTAATTAATACAATTTCTGTGTGGTTATTTTGGGGGTTAAGTTAGCTGGGCAGCGGGACACAGCCCGCTCCTCCTACAACAAGCACCATTAACTGAGAAACAAGCACTCAAAACATGGGCCCATGGGGATATTTCAAATTCAAACCATGGAAGTTGTATACAGGTAAAGCTCCACGGCATTTTTCTGGGCAATGGTCTTTTACAGTATGTGCCCCAAAGAGCATAGGTATTAAAGAAAAAAATTAATGAATGGTATTGTATTAAATGATAAAGTTCATATACAGCAGATAAATAGAGGTGAAAAAAGAACTCACAGGATTAGATAAATATTTGTAAAGTATAAATCCGATAAAAGATTAATATCCACAGTTTACAGGGAATTTAAAAAAAACTCAATGGCAAACTCATGTTTTAAAAAATGGTGCTTGGCTCACCATGCACAAAACTCAAGTCCAAATGAATTAAAGACCTCAATATAAATCTGATCACACTGAATCTGATAGAAGAGAAAGTGGGAAATAGACTGCAATACATGGGCACAGGA
>JAQHUG010000368.1:1676220-1694991 GCA_028555095.1 Dicrostonyx torquatus
CTAGGTTGTTTCCAGGTTCTGGCTATTACAAATAATGCTGCTATGAACATAGTAGCACAAATGCTTTTGTAGTACGGTTGGGCATCTCTTGGGCATATTCCCAAGAGTGGTATTGCTGGATCCTGAGGACATTTTTTTTATTCAAAGTAACAAATAAGTCACATTGCTAAGCCTAATAACAATAGCACAAGGATGCAGATTCCTCTGGTGGAGAAGAGGAAAGCGGGAGGATGAATAGTAGCTTACCACAGTGTTAATGAGCCATCTTGGCATCACAAAACTGATAACTTCTCTTGCAAAATCAAATCAAACTTTTGATTCTTAAAATCAACTTCATTTTTATAACTTATTCGGTCCTTTATTAGAAAACAACTCCCTGTGTATCTACTAAAGCCTGGTGTGAAATGTATATAGGAGACAAATGGCAGCGCTCGGGGTGTCTCAGAATAAATCTGTGATTCAGAGGTTGTTTGTGGTCTTTGACTTACTTTTGCCCAGGGAAAGCTGATGCTCATCCTGTACCATATTCTCTCAGACAAGGACTCAGGGTCCTGATGACCCTCAAACAAGAATATAAGGAAAACATGGTTAGGATGCCAAAATGATTTGTTCACCATTTTATTATCAATTATCTTGGTGTTGAGAAAGCAATACCTAAATCCTCAGGCTAAGCCCTCATCATATTCAGTGGCACTGCCAGACTATCCACGTGGTTCCCTTTTGTTTCCCAGTGGAGAAAAGGCTCCTTATAGTCACCATATTTCCAGAGGAAACTGAATAAACATATGCACAATCTGGGATGGTTCCAGATGTTGAGCAGGAGCAACTCCTGTTGCCAACAAGAGACAGTAGATGTCAACCTACAAAACTGCCATAGCCTGTGCTTCCATATTTTAACCAATGCTCTCACATCTACTGGAACACGAGAGTTTTGCTTTTACACTTAGGAATTTATATTTAAATTCTCTAGAGCATCAGAACTGGTAAGATAGAATACCTTACACATTAATGCACATATCAGGGTTCCTCAGAGGAACAGAACTGATAGAATGAATACGTACCAAAAGGGAATTAATTGCACTTATTTACAGGGTATGACCTGAGTCATCCAATAATGGCTATCTCTTCTCAAAGAGACCAAGAACCCAGGAACTGCTTATTCTACATGGTGGAATGGCTTCATGGTATCAATCTGGTGCTGAAGTTTCAGAAGAGTCCTGGAGAGCTCCTGGTCTTCAGTCCACATCTGAGGTCCATGACTGGGTCCTAATATCAACAATGGAAGGCAGCATCAGCGCAAAGATGGCAGATGAATTTTACAGTGAGAAAGAAGTCAAATTGGTAGGAGTTTCGAATGGAAAGCCACCAAGCCCGAGATCAAGGAAGAAAACATTCCGGTTCAAAATCAAGGGCAGGAGAAAAAGAACCCAATGTGTCCATTTGAAAGAAACCAAAAAGGAGAAATTCTCCCTTATACTTTGAATTGTTTGGATAAAGACCGTGCACACCAGGGAGTAATCTACTTTCTTTAGTGCACTGATTAAAAGATAGACCCTTCAAAGACATACTCACAGAATTCCCCAGGACAATGTTTAACCAACTGTCTGGGAACCCTGGGGCCCAGTCAAGTTGATATATAAAATTGACCATATTGGATTGTTCACACAGAGCTTTTGTTTGACACTAAGACAAGCTAATGTCTCCAAATTGCATGCTATTGATGGTGCCAAATCTGCTTTATACCAGCATGTGACAGACAATTGCCAGAACTTCAAGAATAGAGAGTCAGATATTAAAAATAAATCCCATAATCTTACAAGCAAATGAATTATTTAAGAAATACTCTTATTATGTTCTCATGCACATGTACAGAAATGTATTTCCACAGTCATTATTTTTTGCTGGGGGTGTGTAGTTTGAGACAGGGTTCCTCTGTATAGCCCTGGCTGTCCTGCAGCTCTCTCTGTAGACCAGGCTGGCCTCAAACTCAGAGATTCACCTGCCTCTGCCTCCAAAGTGCTGGAATTAAAGGTGTGCGCCACCACCACTGAATCCATAGTTATTCTTAATCCATTCACGTTGATTATGATGATCAACTATCACATCATCCACATAGTATTTTCTCCGTCCATAAGTTTAGGCTCATTGTTAAGTCGGGACACAAATCTTTGCTTTTTATCAAACACAAGTGAGTTGAGTTGGATAATCTATTTTTCTTGCCATGGCACATTCTTCTCTTACAAGCTTGAGCTGTGGGAATCTGTCCCACTGACTGTCCCCTGTCTAGGAAGTGCTCTTGAGTCATCAGGAAAGTGATAGAAGATTGCTTCCAGGCAGGACTTCTTGGGGAGTAATAATTCCCACTAAGATGCAAGGTTGCTGGATCAGTCTGCATGATCAATAGCAAGTCTTGCCCCCAGCAGGAATTCAATCCATTCTGGCTGCTTCAATGGGCCTCCTGGGGTTTAGACAGTGTCAGAAGACCATTTTACTGATTTTCACTTATCTTAGCTTTATGAGTTTTTCACTGGCCCACTCCATTATTCCCCCCTCTCCAAGTCCCTTCTTCAAATCAGCCTTTCTTCCTCTTAGTGACAAAATCTATTCATGGGTTCTTCCAGGCTGAAATGCTCCCCTTTCTTACTGTAGGATTTTACCTCTGACTCAATGGCCTCTACCCGATTAGCCAAATCTTTAACTACTCTGTGCTCTGCTCAGTTCCAACTTCATCTCACCATACTTGGAAATATCAATTAGAATGAGCCCTATCGAAGAGTATAGGACTCATGCCCCTCATTTCTCTACAGAGGGAGTCAGTAAACGTTTATATATTTGGCTGTGCAAGCTCCACAGTCTCCATGGCAACTACCCACTCCGCTGTTGAAGCTCAAAAGCCGCTTCAGATAAAATGACAACAAACAGGCAAGGGCAGTTTTCCCAAAATCTGTATTTAAAACTATGTATGTACCCTGAGGGGTAGAGTACTTACCAAGCACGGCCAAGACTCGGGGTTTCATCCCTAACACTGCAGAAAACAAATAAATCAAAGAAAAACCTGTATTTACAGAAATTAATATCTCATACATTTTCACATGCCATTTGTTTTCCTTTAAATTTTAATTTAATTTTCTCAGGCATTAAAAAAAAAAAGCAATTCTTTGCTCATAGGATGACCACACTTCGACTATGGGCTATAATTTGATGGTATCTAATTGGTGGGAAATACCTTGTGAAACTAGAGTCTGGAGATCTAACATAATATTCCGAGGGTCCCAAGACTTGTCATTTAACACCTGTGTCTGGTGCAGCCTGTGCAGGTGCATTCACTCATTGGACAGCATCATTTCCTGACAATTACCTTCTGTGTGCCATTTTAAGCATCTGAAAGAGAGACCAGGATTTGTTTTTTCGTGTGTGTGTGTGTGTGTGTGTGTGAGAGAGAGAGAGAGAGAGAGAGACTTACATTATCAGATAATTATTGTTTAAAGTAAAAAAAAGTTAATTAATTGGTTACCTATTGTCAAGCTTTCGTCTGAGATCAGGTTTTCTAGTAGCTGAACTTGAGATAAAGTTTTGGTTGTAGGTGGGTTGAGGTGAGGGAAAACTCTTGAGAGAACAGGAATAAGGTGACAGGGATGGTGTAGAGGAAACCAAGCAAGCGTGTGAACTAGGCTAGAGAGTCTCATGTCAGCCTGCAAACATGGGAAGCTGATGGGAGCATAAACAAAACCACCATGTTGGTCTCAGAAGCCTGGAACCACTGGCCTTTTGTGAAGAAGCCAGGTGCCATTAAGCAGAGAAGAAACTTATCATGGAAAGGGCCAACTGTGAGATGTCTGTCAAGTCCAACATTCAGAGCAACTGGAGGGGGATATCGAACCCAGACAAGGAGATCTGGTTGAGATATCAAGGAAACCCAGTTCACCCAACTTCTGCCTGGCAGTCAGAATTCTGAAATTAGTAACTATAGGTTTTCAAAGACACAAGGAGCTTTTCTATTCTGGTGTCTTGCCTTCTGCAGCACACTGCTTCCTGAAGGTATCTTTAACCTCCGAGGAAGGAGAAAAGTGGGAGTTGCTTAGAAGTGTTATGACCCAGAGCTGCTGTTGGAGAGAGCTTCTCTTCTTAATACATGCCTCAAAAACCAAAGGGAAGGAATACTGTGTTTTCTGTGTCACTTAACTACAAGCAACTTTAAATAATGCCTTTTACCTAGTCTCTTGTTGAGGCTGTTGCCAGGCAGCTACACTTGCCTTGGATCTTTCCTGAGAATTCTATCCAATCACAATCTTCTGGGCTTTCTCAGGTTTTATACAAAGTTTTCTATGGATGGCCATTCTTCTCTTTACCCTTGTATCGAGAATACATTCAGGTATTCTCTGGTTTAATGCCTCTTTATCCTTCAGACATCAGCTCAAATGTCACTTTCTATGAGGAAATATCACCACATCAGTTTTGATCTTGTACAAGTTCAGCTCCCCGTTTTATATGCTCCCATGGTCTTGTGCTAATTTGATTTCTCTTGGATTGGTAAACATGGCTAAAAGCATCTTAGAGAAGGAAAGGGTTTATTTCTGTTTCTGCCACTAAGCTGCCATCCGTCCTTGAGGGAAGTCACTGCAGGATTTCCCTCAATGGAGGGAACTTAAGGAAGGAACTTTGTGGCAGGAACCACGGAGGAATGCTACCTCACTTAGTGGCTGATGCTCAGCTAGCTCAGGCCTAACTGCTGAGGGATAGTGTTGCCCACAATGGGTTGTGTCGTCCCACATCAATCATAAGACAATCTCTTGTAGTTATGGCTACAGGCTACTGAGGTTACTTCTTCCCAGGTTGTGTCACCTTTATAATAAAAACTAAGCAGCACAGGCCCTGTGCATCTTTCTTTTATACAGTACTTATTATGATATGTAATTACATTTTTGTTTCTGAACTAATATTTTCACTCTGTAACTATCCTCAGACAGATGATATTCTATCCACCTTTTTGGCCATCATTCCCAGAACTTGGCACAACAAAATAATCTGTAAAAGAAAATTTAAAAGCCAATTCCCTTACCTCAATGTTGAAGTATCTAGACAATAGATACAAGTCACATGAAGAAACAAATCCAGCCATGTTAGGTAAACCAACACCCTACCAACCAGCTAAGTAGCTTATTTTCTACCACACTGACCCTGTGGATGTTTGTAACCCCATATTTTCATGGCCATTTGTGAGTAAATTGCAAACATTTTCAGAATTTCACAGACGTTGTGAATGTCCAGTAGGGAATTGGAAATAGGCTATATTCTCCAAACTTATTCTACTACAAAGTACCCCATTCCATCTCTTTGTCGCAAGTAGAATGTTATGGGGCTTCAATTATGGGAGGCATAAAGAGAGAAATGATGTTTTAAGGAGTTTTGCCACTCCTCAATATTAATTCTACTAGTCTATATACGCCATATACTCTACTTCTAACATTACTACATAGCCTTTCCAATAATTTTCATAAGTGTAACTTTATTTCAAGCTAGAAGAAACAATAAAGGAATATTTTCTATACACTGTACCTATTTCCTTTAATATGATCATCTTTACAAAATGTATATGTACATATATATGATAATTGAGATGTTGGCAGTGACACAATCTACCAACCTTATTTCAATGTCTCTGTTTTTATTCTTGTCTTTATTTGTGAATTAATTCTATAATTTATGGTCTCATTGAAAAGATGAAGGATTTTCATATATATAGATGTATTGAGAAGATATAATTAAGGACCAGGCACTAATTTCTCTTTTGCTGTAAAAATATGACAAAGAAATTCAAAATGTATTATGCATTAAATTCCCAAAGAAAATAAAATTAACTAAAACTTCCTTTTGTTCCTTTGGCCTTTTAATTTTGCTTCATAATGCATGGCCAAATATATTCTTTAGAGAAACTTAGCAGTTTTTAAATATTGGTCTCATGGCATTTAGTTTAGAGCATTTGTCCTTATTCACTCTAACTTGTAGTTTATAATTTGCCCTGAATTTGTGTTCTGAATTTGAACAGTTGAGTAATTATAATTTGATGGGACACCTGGGAAGAATACACTGCATGTAAATGATATTTTCTTGCAGTGTAGTTATCAGTGTTTATTTAAAAAAGAAATGAGAAAATCAATGGTCTTTGTACAAGTCAATGGAAATAGATTTCAGTTTTATTAACGAGAATCATGCTAAAAGCCTTTGTTTATAGGCGTATGCAGTGCTACACAAAGTTGCATTTTGTCTACCCTGTTCGCTATTTGGTAAGCTCTGTATAGTTTAAGTGTATCCAAGGGGAGAGTATCAGTAAATTTCAGTATATCTTAAGAAGTTCAGTACTAATTTTTTAAATTAAAGCTCTGGGATGTTTTCATCTTTTTTCAGTTATTCAAAATGATTTCAGTGTTTCTTCATTATTATAGTTATAATTCCTGGAATAAAAAAAAACGTTAAACAAAAGAGTGAAAAATAAAATCTTGAAGTGATGGAAAAGTTGACCGAAGGCTACCAAGATTCATCACTAATAAATGTGCCTATCCTCTACTCCCTATGTTTGCTTTGGAATCTGAAAAACTGTTAGGAGAGGCTAATAGTTGGGTTTGTACATCCCTGAAATGATTATTCAAAATAGGGAAGAAGCAAGGTTGATGGCAGCTCATACAAAACAGCCATTCCAACCCCTTCTACCTCCACACTTTCTACTAATATGGCAAAGAAACAAGAAATTCCTCTACTACTTTGATCTGATCCTGTGATGGAAGCATGTGTTAAAGCAAAGATGCCCGTTTCATGGAGGTCAGGAAGGAGGCCAGGGTTGCCAGGGGACACGGTATGGCATAACTTTCTATAGGAAACTTTCAGAAACTTACTTAAAGCTGGCAGGCTTCATCTACACTTTTCTAGCTTCTTCCAGTGGTAACATCAAATTTTAATTCTAAATACATAATCCATGAACTGGGTCAAAGCCCGTATGACTGATTTATCAGCCTCTTAATAATATCAGCAGCTGCAGATCAAATGTTCAGCACATACAACTTTGAGTCCGTGTTATAGCAAAACCAAAGAAATGGTTAAAACTAAAAAATTAGCCACATTTAAAGAGTCACATGTATACTAAGATGCATGAAGTAAAACGCAGCTATGAATTGGATAGGTAAAAGTACTTTTCACACAAGCCTGATGACCTGAGTTGGAGCCTGGGAAGCCATGCAAAGGCTGAAGAAGGGAATTGACTCCACAGAGTTGTCCCCTTACCGACAATGTGCAATGTGACAGGTAGAGTCTCCCAGTTATAACATCTTTTACAACTATGGTAAAATACTGAAAGCATAGGACTCTGGCACAATAGTAAATGTATTTTAGATACTAGTTTTCTCAAACACACACACACACACACACACACACACACACGCCATCCTATAGATAATCCATAGTTCCAGAGAGGTCAGGTATAGAGGTGGGGCATGGGTTTCCCTGGGAGGGAGAAATAGAATAGACTCTATGGGTGGACTGAGAGTGGCAGGGACAGAAATAGGAGGAACAAGTGTGAATATGGGGTTAAGAGAGGGAGTGCAAGGAGAGAGCTAGAATTGAGGGGCATTTGAGAGGTGGTATGAAAACCTAGTACAATAGAAACTTCCTAAAATATATGAAGAAAGTCCTAATGAAATTTCCAAATAATGAGGGAAACAGAATTCCAAGTGGTCATTTCTTGTCACCAATGAAAGCTTCCAATCCCGGGACTAGGTAATAAACAGTTAAATTGTTCCCCAAAAGGGTTCCATGGAAATCCCCAAACACCCAGGAGATTGCCCAAATAATTGGTGACTCTCCACAAAGGCTCATTGCCGATAACAACAACCACACAACTCATTGAACCTGGAGCTGGTGCCATGTTCTAGTGTGTTTGGTATGGGAAGATACTCTGAAGACTACCAAAAAGGAAATGTAAACACCAACCCAGCCACAAAATCTTTTCTTCTTTTAAAATAATTGTTCTTTGAAAAAATAATATATGCATGCAATACATTCACCACTCACTCTTACCCCTCCCACAACCTCCTACTCTGTCTCCCTCCCAACTTCAGGTTCTCCTTTTTGAACCCACTGAGTCCAGTTGGTGTTACCTGTTTGTGCACAGATGTAGGGACATCACTGGAGCATACGCAACCTACTAGAGGCCACATTCCTGAAAAGAAAACCTGACTTTCCCTCTCTAAGAAGCTATCGACTACTAATATTTCCTCAACTGGTGGTCAAAGTTCTTGAGTGCAAAGTTGTCTTTCATAAAAGAACCAGACTTCTGGGCTGTGAAGGCAATGAAGCACCAATTATAGAATTATCCATTGTGAGAAACTTTATATGAGTAACTGACATGAATGCATATTCTTAAGGATGGGAAGCAAACCTCCAGGCATGTGTAATTGTGAAATCAATTTATTCCACTAAGTTGGAGAAAACAGGGTATACATACATTCCTTTCATGAAGTCAGGACATGTTTAACATTCTAGAGAAAACCCAGACGAAAACATGCAGTACTTCAGAGTATTCAAAACCTGTGCTCTATTGATTTTATCTGTAAAGAATTAACTGGAAGAAAAGCGCTTACATTAGCAAAGGAGCTAATACTTGTGACATGCAACAGACTTCCTATGGCCTCAGGATTTTCAGCACACTGAGGTCTCAGTTAACAGCCATCCAAGCACCAGGTGTCTATGAAGCTGCTCAGTGTGAAAAGTTGTGCTAATGAGGGAAGTGGTTAAGAATCAAAATAGCAATTACAAGGGTGCAGGTATTTGAAGAAAACCAAAGACTTTTGGAGTTCCCTGTAGTTAATTTACATTTTGTGCTTCATAAAATCATCCGACCAGCAAAAATCTCCTAAAAGTGATAGAAGCAGTGGGAAGGAGGTAGCATGGGTCATCAATAGGAATAAGGGATCTTCAGGGTGACACAAGTGTTCTAATCTGAATTACGTCACATTAAATGACTGTATTTTAAAATATCTAGGTTTTATTTATCTATCTATCTATCTATCTATCTATTTATTTATTTATTTATTTATTTGGTTTTTCAAGATAGGGTTTCTCTGTAGCTTTGGAGCCTGTCCTGGAACTAGCTCTTGTAGACCAGGTTGGTCTCGAACTCACAAAGATCTACCTGCCTCTGCCTCCATAGTGCTGGGATTAAAGGCTTGCAACACCATTCTTTTAAGGAGTAAGACAACAAAATTCCTCTCTCACTTCTTATGTCACTTTTAAAATATTTTAGTTTTGTCTAAGATGATAGATAATAATTGTATATGTTTATGGAATAAAATGCATGTTTTGATATATGCAAGCCATGAAAAACATTAAATAAAACTAATTTTAAAATTCATCATCTTGGCCAGATTTACAGTACCAAGCATGTGAGTTTTCCTGCGGAACAGTTCTTAAATCCTGTGAGAAAGTGGTTGCTTGCCTTCATAACACTCCTGCCAGTATTGCAATCATGGGTCTATCTTGCCATAGTGGTCATTGTTGTAGCTCACAGGGTTCATAGCCAGGAAAGACTGTTCATGGCTTTTCTTTCCTTAGCAACCTTCATAACACCTTCCAGCTTGCTAGCAGAGTCTGGAATCTTCCTGATCACTGTCAACCACAGCCTCCGTGCCCTGTGACCAAAGTATGCACTGTTTTCAGTAACAGAGTCTTACCATCAAGTTCTGGTGGGTAAGTAGAGCAATGGGAGTACTTCATATCGGTCTGGGTGTCTCTGGAACAACACTAACCAACAAGGTACCCCACAACTGGAACTCGGCATTTTATTTGGTAATGTATGGCTTCAGACAAAAGCATTATCTATCCCCTTTATAGGGTAAAATTACTTAAAATATTTTATATAATATTTTAAAATTTCACACTCATTGTAGAATGAATTCTAATTGTTCTTAATGATAAAAAGTCAGAGTCAGATATAGGGGTTAAAGCTGAGAAATCAGGGAAGCAGAACAGCCAGCCACTAGAGAGTTCTTACCTCTACCAATGCTCAGAACAAAGGGGGTTATCCTGTCTCTATGAATCCTCAGACTGCATCTCAGACTGAATCCTCAGACTGTATCTGAGTTCCTGTCTCCTCATAACTTATATTCCTCTCTCTGCACAGCTGTATCACTCCTGTCTCCACCTTCCAGTGCTAGGATTAGAGGTATGTGATCCCATGTGCTGGGATCACCTTTGTGTGAGTTGTTTCTCTTTTAGACAGATTCAATCTCGTGTAGCCCAGGGTGTGCTTGAACTCACAGATGTCTGTCTGCCCCTGTCTCCCAAGTGCCTCTATGGCTAACTAGAAGATTAGCTCTGCATTCTGATCTTCAGGCAAGTTTTGTTTGTTAGATTACAAACAAAATATCACTGCAACTCATGGCACTATCTTGTCCCAGTCTCACAGACCCTGGGATTACAGGCATGAGCCACCACATATTCGTATGTATATTTTCTGTAGTTTTTCTTGCTGTTAATTTCTAGTTTTAGTCTATTGTAATCTTATAGAATAGAAGAAATTATTTCTATAATCTCCTGTATTTGTTAAGACTTCTTTTAGGATGGTGTTGGCACACCCCTTTAATCCCAGTACTTGGAGGCAGAGGTAAGTAGATCTCTCAGTTCGAAGCCAGCCTGGTCTACAGAATGAGTTCCAGGACAGTCAGAGGTACACAGAGAAACCCTGTCTTGCAAAAAAAAGAGACTTATTTTACAATCTATAAAATGTGCTCTACTTAACTTTCATGGACTACTGAAAAAAATGCATTCTCCTTAGCTACTGAATGTGGAGCATGTTTCTTACTGATGGGAAATAAAGGAATCTTGTTTTTAATCCAATTAGCCAGTCTGTTTCTTCTAATTGAAGAGTTATGTTGACTTACATTTAGGGTTGTTATTAAGGGAGATGTGATAATTCCTGTAATTTTGCTAGTCTTTTTTATGGCTGGCTCAAATGTTCTTTGTTCTTTTTTTACTCCCATACTTAGAGGTTTGCAGGTTTACTGAGTTGGAAATGCTTCATTCTTTTCTAATTGTTGTCAGATTATCTATTCTATGTAACCTCATCTTTCTTGAACTCTCATGATTATAGCTTCTTTCTTCTTTCTCTCTTCGTAAAATTTCTTTGAGCACTTCTATAATGCTGTTTTCATAGTCATAAATAATTTCAGTACATGCTTCTCTTGAAGTTTTTTTATTTTTTCAAACATTTTAAAGTATAACTTTCCTGGGTATATTAAATTTGTTTGGTAGTTTTTATTCTGGAAGTTTGAAATATGTCATTCTATACTTGCATGAATTTTAGGGTTTTGTGAGTGGTCTCATGTAATTCTGATGAGTTTATGATTGTGACTTCTTATTTTTACTTTCATCTTTAGATATTCAGTATTCTTAGTCTGGGTTACCTCACTCAGGATGATTCTTTATAGTTCCATCCATTCGCCTGCAAATTTCATAATGTCATTGTTTTTTACAGCTGAGTAATACTTCATTGTGTAAATGTACCACATTTTCTTTATCCATTTCCTATGGTGGGATCCCATGCTCAGCCTTAATGCAGTTGGAGAGGCTTGATCCTGCCTCAACTTGATATGCCAGGCTTTGTTGACTCAACGTGGGAGGTCTTACTCTTTCTGAGGAGTGGGTGGAGAGTGGAGTGGGGAGGAGGGGAAACTGTGGCTGGTAGGTAAAATGAATAAAAACATTTAAAAATAAATATTCAATATTCTTGGCATCTTAAGTGTAATGTGACATAAAGAAATCATTTTCTGGTAATGTATGTTCCAGATTATAAATGTACTGCATGACCATGTCTTTTCTGAGATTTGGGGAATTTTCTGCTGTAATTTCACTCATTAGGTTTTCCTTAAAATTAGTTTATATTTCAACTATGTCTTCTATAACAACAATTCTTACATTTGGTTTCATATATATATAATATTTCATATATATGAAATATTTATTTCCTAATTGTCATCTGAATATATATGAGTGTATAGATACATAAATACAAACATATACACAACATATAAATACATGTATACACATATATATGCATATATATACAGTTTTGGAGGTTGTTTTGTTTGCCCCCAAAAAAATATTTTTTTAATTATTTTGGAATTTTGTACAATGCACTTCAATCACACTTGCTTCTCATTCCTCCCAGGTCCACCCTCTCAATGTTGTGCATCCCCCTTAATAGAAATATGAACAAAAAGAACCACCAAGTCCAATTTGCATTACTCATATATTCACTGAAGCCCGGTCAAAGTCCCAATGGCAAGCCTCTTAAAGAAAACTGAGGCCTTCTTCACTCAACCACCCGTCTCCCTCCAGAAGACATCAACTGTGAAGAGCTTCACTTTAACATCTTTATCACAATTTTTAAGGATTTTCTCCAATGGCTTCCTGTTGACTGTTTCTTTTGTATGTGTGTGGGGGGGTTGGACAGAAGCCTTCAATGTCTTGCATCCTCAGTTATGAGTCTGTAGTCATTGAAATCACTGAAAAAGATATCTCCCTGCACATAGCAGCCAGCAGCAGCACAGATCATGGATACCAACACGGTTTCTGGTGGTAGGATAAGTTAATGGACATTAACATGGTTTGCAGTGGAACCTAGATCTTGGACATCAACATGATTTCCAATGGCAGCAATTTTTGAATTTAAATATAATTTGATTATATTTTCACCTCTCCAAGTCCTTACAAATCCTCTATGCCAATCTACACATTAGAGTTCTTTCTCAAAAATCAAGAACTCAATATAACAACAAAACTCCCCCAACCAATAAAAAGAAAACACCCAAAAAGAAAAAACAACACAACAAACTATAACCAAATAAAAGCATACACACACACACACACACACACACACACACACACAGTGGAATTCATTAAATGTTGGTCAACTTCTAAACATGATGCCTGCACTTGAGTGGTTTATATACCCAGTGTCACTCCATTGGAGAAAACTGATTCCTCTTCCCAGTGGGTATAAATGCTTTCTTGCTTACTTGCCTTCCTTCCTTCCTTCCTTCCTTCCTTTCCTTTCCTTTCCTTTCTCTTTCTTTCTTCCTTCCTTCCTTTCTTTTTCTTAAACCAGTATTGTTCATTCACTATTTTTTTTTTGGTTTTTCGAGACAGGGTTTCTCTGTAGCTACAGTTCCTGAGCTGGAACTAGCTCTTGTAGACCAGGCTGGTCTCGAACTCACAGAGATCTGCCTGCCTCCCGAGTGCTGGGATTAAAGGCGTGCACCACCACTGCCCCGCTATTTATTCACTATTTTTATGATTCATTTTGTTATTTTTTCTTAAGCTGATTTTATTTGGTTTTACCCTAGGTCTCTATCTAGTCCCTGGTTCCTGCATATGAGGCCTTCCCTTGAGTGACTGATATACCTGATGTCATTCCATTGCAGAAAACTGAGTTTTCCTCTCCCAGCAGATATAAATGACAGTTCAGTTGTTAACCTTTCCTAGTGGCTAGACTTCATTCCTTCATTTATTATTTTTTCCTAAATGAAACAAAATAAAATATAATAAGATAGAATAACAACTATCACATCGAAGTTAGACAGTTCACCCAAGCAGTGTCGGGTATTGGTTCCATCTTGTGGAGTGAAACTTAAGTTGGTCATTGGATAGCTATCCCCAGAAGCTTTGTGCCACCATTGCACTAGCTGCTAGTGACTAGCATATCTTGCAGACAGATTGCAGAATAAAGGTTTTGTGGTTGGCTTGATGGTTATGTTTTTCCTTTGATAGTGTGCAGAGTGCCTTCCTGTACTAAAGACACTAGAACACAGGGGTGAAGGCTCTCTATAGGCACCAGCTGGATATCTCCACGTGCAATGAGTTATTTGGGCATGGTCTTCAGCAATGACACCTTGATGGCATTGGTGAACAGCAACCTACTGTTTGGGCAACAGTCTGAGTTGTGTGGGGATTCCCATGGGACCCCTTTGGTTAAAAACTCAAATGTAATTCAATCCCAGTATTGAAAGCTTCATTTTGTGGCAAAAGGTGAAGTTGGGACTCTTACTCTCCCATCATTTGACGATTTCATTTAGATAACTTTTATATATAAAAGATCACTTTTAAGAAGTTTCTACCATATTAGGTTTCCATACTACTCCTCTCCTTAATTTGAGCTGTTTGTCTCCATATTTCCTTCATATCCCAACTTGATCCTCCAACTCCAATCCAACCATTTATCAATAATTATCTATTCTTAATTTTAAAATTGTATTGTTTATGGGTACTTTGCCTACATATATGTTTGTGCACCATCTGTGTGCCTGGTGCCTACAGAGACCAGAAGAAGTGGTTGGATCCCTTGGGATTGGAGTTATAGTCGTAAGCTGTCTTGCTCATTCTGGAAACAGAACATAGGTCCTCTGGACTTTCACTCAGGGCTCTTAACAGCTGAGATGCCTCTCCAGTCCCAGGTTTAGTATCTTCATCATGTTCTAGAGTTCTTGAAAGCTGTAGAAATGTTTAGGTTTTTTTCTTTATTTTTATCTGAGTGTAATAATTCATCACCCTCAGTTTCAGTCTGTGATATCCTTTCTTCTGTTTGAATATTGGTGATAAATTTTGCTGAGCTTTTTGCTTGTTTTATTGTTAATCGGTTTGGGTGTTTATCTTTTCCTTTCCAAGATATTTTGGAGTTTTATTTTAGACTTATTTATTTAGACTTTATCTGCGTCAGTATTTTGTTTGCACGTATTTCTGTGCACCACTATGTGCTTAGTGCCCAAGCAAGTCAGAAGACAGTATCACCTTCTCTGTAACTGAAATTATGGGTGGTTGGGAATTGCCATGTTGGTGCTAAAAATCAAACATGGGTCCTTTGCAAGAATAAGTACTCTTAACAACTGAACCATCTCCCCAGCCCCATGCCAGGGTTTTTGAATAAATTTTTTGCTTCTTTCTCACCCAAGTTGAAATATTTCTTTTCTGAGTCTTTACCACTGACTCAATACAAAGATAAGCTTCTCTAACCAAGGCTAAGGGTAGCATTTGTCTATAGCTTTAAACATAAATATTTATAAATGAGTTTGATGTCATGTCAATTTAGCAAAAAACAATAGTAAAAATTTTCTCATTTAAGCTCTGTGTCTCACCCCCACACCCAGTCATGGAATCTAGACTCTCTTCACAGTACCAGGCATGCATTTTTCTGTGGAGTGGGCCTCACATCCCAACAGAGAGTAGTTGATTATACCCATTGCAGTGGCACATCTTGCCTGACAGGTTGGCATTGTACATTATAGGTTTTACAACTAGGTAAGACTGCTGATGCTACTCCCACAACAGTCTTTATAGTACCTTGCAGCACTATGAAAGCGAGCCAACAAAGAAGCTTCCAGCTAAATTACTGCTGTAAGCAAAGTCCTGAGTGAATGTGTGTTGTTGACATGGGCATGAGGGAACCCAGTGCTTCAGACCCACAGGAGTAGCACAGCATTTTCTTTTTACTGAGGCTCACAAGAATTGAAGTCCTTCCTCTGTTGCCAGTGCAAATATTAGCACTATATGAAATTATCAACCACAGTTTCCTCTTCCTCCAGGATGACTACAACCTGAGACTACTCCCCTATAGAGGCCTCCTATTGAGAATAGATAAATTTACCTTCTTGCTCAGCTGTATGCAATAAACCCACCTTCTTGGTTCAAAATATACAAAACAAACATGCTGAGGTTCTGGGTTGTAGTTGGTACTCTCCATCAGAGTGAGCACATCCCACCAATTGGAGGAAAATATGGGTAGACAACAGGGTTAGAACACACTCAACAACACAAAGAGCAACATGGCATCACCTAAAACCCATGGCTCTCCAACAGCAAGATTTGAACACCCAAACACAGATGATACAGAAGAAAACAGCCTTAAAAATAACTTTAGGAAAATGATTGAGGCCCTTAAAGAGGAAACGAAACATTCTCTCAAAGAAGTGGAGGAAAAGACAAACAAAAAGTTGGGATATCGACAAATTCCTTAAAGAAAACTAAGAAAAAAGTTAGCTTCTGGTTTTATACGGGGAACTTCTTAATGAGCAGTCTTTTCTTGAGTTTTACATATCCAGTGACACTTAAAGGACAGAAAGCATACTGCAGTAATTATAATAATTTAAAAGAAAGTCAGATGTTTAAATATAGTAAAAAAAAAATTCTGTCCCAGCCTCTTGCTGGTACTCACATATACAATTGACTGTTTTTCTTTTCTGGGAAGTCAGACCACAGTCCTCAAATTAAAACATTCTCTCTACTTCCACCTGCAATGCAGTCCATACTTCCCACCATGCCACCCTATGTCCCTGTATCTAAATCCACGTTATAAGGTTGGTGAGGATGTTGGAACTTAGAGATAAAAATGCAAGATCAGCTGCTATTTTCAGCCCTAAGGGTTCACTGTTAGCAAATTCTTTATTAGATTTTCCACAATGGCCAAAGCGAGTAAGTTAGCAACTACAGGAGCATGGACTTCTGTATTGTCTTCTTGTTGTGTACCTCACAGATCATCCACCTTCAGGAGTATTGGGTAGGTTTCCAGGCTGAATGCCTGCAGTGCTCATGGAGCATTAGATTTTCTGTCTTTCTTATACCATCACTGATTAGAGTTCTCTCTATTCCCTGCTGTGCTGTTGAGCACCCAATGTCAGGGTCCACTGTTGCATAAATCCCAAGTTGAATCTTTCTAGATTCCATCTTGTTGTAATTAGGGGAGAGGTGTGGGTTATGTTCCCCAGCTGCCAGCCACTGGCCCGCTCAGCCACTGGCCGCCTGCACCCGAAACAACCACATGAGAACGGCATTCATTCAAACTCTGCCTGGCCCATTATCTCTAGCCTCTTCTTGGCTAGCCCTCACCTCATAAACTAACCCATTATAAAAGTCTGTAAGTCATCACATGGTGACTTACCGGAAAGGTCTAACCTGCATGCATCTGTGACGGGAGCCTCATGGTTACTGGCTCTCTCACTTCCTTTCTTCCTGGAACTTCCGTTCTATCTACTCCATCCACCTAAGGGCTGACCTATCTTACAAGCCAAGCAGAGTCTTTATTCAACAAATGAGAGTACTACAAAATACAGGAGACCACTCCCACATCACCATCTGCTCCATCACTGCCAGTTCTTACTCTTGCAGTCCCATATCTTTCCATGCCATCCACCTCTCCCTGCAGTTACTCAGTTAATGTTTTGTTTCAGACATGTAGAGATGCAATGAATACTAGGTGTCCCTGGTCTTGCTGTCACCTCTTCACATTCTTTACTCATTACTAAGAACATCTAAAAAAATTGTAACGAATAATAAATGCAATACTTAGTAGTGTTTGCAAAGAACACTTGCCTATAATAAATGTTCAAAGGCTGGAAATGCCAATGAACATTATTGGATATTCTTTGAATAATGTAACATTCAGGTCTCTTAATAAGATCAGTGGCAGTACCCAGAATTACTTCTTGAAATTGCCAATAGAAGCACTTATTTTTCTTCTAAAACTTGTTCTTTTAATGCACCAATGACAGAATCTGTACAAAGTGCAATTATGAATATAAACATATGAATACTACATTTGTAAAAATGAGTCACCATTAACAACAGACAAAGCCATAGGAACACTATTTTTTTTCTCAAGGCATTGAATAAAAGTAAAATTGAGCAACTACCCGTTTTCGTGCATTCCAGTCACTGCTCTCAGTATTTTTATTTTAATCTTTTGGGTTTTGTTGAAAATAGATTCTTCTTTCATATAATACATCATCATCATAACCAGTTTCCCTCCCTCCATTCTACCTCCTGTATCCCCAAGATCCATTCCCCTTCCCTCTCCGTTCAAAGAGGAGAAAGCCTCCAAAAGACAACAACAAAACACAACAAAATAAGGTACAATAAGATAGGGCAAAAGACTTCACATCAACGCTGGACAATGCCACCTAATAAGAGGAAAAGAGTCCCCAAAACAGGAGAAAGAGTTAGAGATACACCTGCTCCCACTGTTAGGAGTCTCACAAAACCACCAAACTAACAATCACAACATATACACAAAGGGCAGGGTACAGGACTGGGCAGGCCCCATACTTGCTGTTTCAGTCTCTCTAAGTCTGCATGAGCCCTGCTTAGTTGATTCAGTGGGCCTCTGTCCTCTCTGATTCCTACATTCTTTCTTCCCTCTCTTCTGTAGGTTTCCCCAATCTCCTAGGAAAGGAACTCCATGGAGACCTCCAGTTTAGAGACACACACTATCTCTTTCTCCCTCTGTGTAATGTCTGATTTTTGCACTTGCTCACATCTGTTGCCAGTAAAAGCTTCTCTGATGGTGACTGAACAAGGCACCAATCTATGAGTATAGCAGTAGGAATTATTTCATTGATTTTCTTTTCAGAAGTTGGGAAGGTTATCATTCTAACCTAGGTCTCTGGGCTATCCAGTCTCAGGTTCCTGGTTATCCAGGCAGTGTCCAGAATGGGCTCCCTCTCATGGCCTGGACCTGAAGTTAAACCAGTCATCTGTTGGTCACACCCACAAGTTCCTTGCCACTGTTCCCCTTCCCCCCCGCCCCTCCCCCCCCCCCCGCACACGCACATCTGGCAGGCAGGACAGATTGTATGTTGAAGGCTTTGTGTCTGGATTGCTGTCTGGGTTTCTCTTTCAATGGGTTGCAAAGCACCTTCCTACAGCAAAGAGACTAGCACATAGGGGTGACGGCTCCAT
>JAQHUG010000368.1:1707170-1726619 GCA_028555095.1 Dicrostonyx torquatus
AAATAAATAAAAGCATTTATTTGGGGGCTTGCTTACAGTTCTAGAGGGTTAGTCCATGATTATCATGGTAGGAACAGATGGCATGGCCTTAAAGTTATCTACAAGGGAATATAATAGCCTAGCATTCTTGAAGATCAGTAGAAGTGTTTTCACATAAAAATATTAGTATGCAATCTTTCAGCAAAAATTTGAGTTCTTTTCTCTCTAAACAATATATCATTTGTAGAGTTGGAGTGATAATTTTGACATGTGTTGGTGGATGCTAACATTTCAAAATGATAACTTACTGACCCTTAAATACTCTCATCCCTTGTTGAATTTGATTTCAAATTGTTTATCATCAAGTTATCCATATTGCATACAAAAAATATAAAAGGGACAGTATAAAAATCAAATTGAAAAGAATAAAATTATCCAGTATTCTGTGTTTTCTCTTCAGGGTGATAACTGTAGCTATCCGATGCTGAACGAAGTAGAGATTGTTCACATAGTAAAGTGCAAGCTTAAGTCAACTGAACATTCATTCAATAAACCATATATGTCCTATATCAGAAAGAGGAAAGTTATAGGTTTTGATGGTTAGTATACATTGTCAAATATATTGGCTCAAGGAACACTTAGGACATTAATAAAACTCCTCTGGGAGTGTAATAAGAGCATTTCCAAATTAATAAATCCTAAGGCTTTGGTCTAATCAATGGATTAATACTCTGATGGATTCATAACGTGAGGTGAGGAAAAGCAGAAGGTAGGGTATAGATGTAGGCCACTGAAAACATCCATGGGAAAAGTATTTCCTGGCAATGGTCCCTCCATCCTCCTGCTCCTGTTCTCTTCTTCCTTCCCTTCTTTTTCTCTTTTCCCTTCCTCCTTCCCTCCATCCTTCTCTCCAACCTCTCTGTCCTCCTCTCTCACTGTGAAGTTTCTTTCCTTTTCCAAGATGTGGTGCCATAATGTTCTACATCATACTCATAAGCAGCCATTGGCTGAAGCCTTCTGGAACTGTGGCACCAAATGAATCATTTGAAGTTGATTATTTCATATGTTTTGAGGAATCCTGGAAATATTGTGAGGTAGGACCTAATTGGAGGAAATGTCCTCAAGGAAAAATATCTTGTGAAGCCATGATTACTATATTATGAGAAGTCAATGGGTTAATGTTATTTATAGTGAGGTAAATTGAGCTAGAGGTAAAGGATTAGATGTAAAATGAACTGGCAAACAGACTAAAATTGAACTGGAAAACTACTAAAAAAAGAACCCACTAGAGTGTAGTTTGATAAGCCCTTAATAGAGGAAGGCTTCAAACCATGATAAAATCTCCAAGAGGACGTATCTGACTAATGGTGAATTTCCTTCTGTAAATATGAAATGTTTCCACGTGACCAAAAGTGATAAACATTAAAACACAAATGATTAATAAAATAAATACAACTTTTTTAAAAGAATGAACATCTCAATAGAAAAGCAGTGTGGGAACAGTTTATGAGAAATAAAAGACCTAAAGGCCAAGGTTTGAACATATAATTAAATTCACCAAAAATTAATAAATTTTAGACAACAATAAAGAAGACAAAACTCAAATTTGAAAATTTTCTGAATGGGAGTTACAGTTTGAGAGCCATGCGTCTTCACATACTCTTGGGAAGAATGTGAAGTCATTTAACCTTTTATATATCACATTGATAGTATATATGTTATCTGAAGTCATATTTGGAATAATAAAGACGCATGTAGCTGCTTGTGCAGCCACCACTAATGTTCAAATTTAGGGTACTCCAAATGTATACTAGCCCACGTGCATCCATGTCCCCTTTCCCACACACTCCCTTGAGATGGGGAGTCCCAAACCACTAACTCAATCTATCCCCAAATGTATACCAATGAGGAATCCAGGGAGCAACTTATGTTATCACATGTTTATTTTTAGAGTTTCCCAGCATTGGTACTCCAAACATTTGGGACATCGGTCATTCTTGGTTGTTAGTGTGGTCCAGCACATTGTAGGATCCTTAGCAACCACCCAGTAGTAGCATCTTCTTCTCAAGTGTGAGGTCAAAAAGGTCTCCAGACATTGCTGTTCTCTGACAAACAGACAAAAGTTTTCCTTCTATCCTTAGCTGTGAATCTCTGAGTTAAGGAATTATGATACAGATTTTAATAAGAATGTATCAGAGCCACACATATTGACATGGAAAGACAAGCATGTTATATTGTAAAATTAAATAAGTGATGAATATTATGTGCTGCACATAATCTGATTTACATAAATAGATTTGAATAATCATCTGTGAATAATTGCCAATGTGTCCCTAGCAAAAGTTCCTAATAAGAATTCGGATAACTTACTGGTCATCAATGAGTATGTTATCATGGCAAGGATTTAGTATGAATTGTGTTTCGTATCAGCAATTTGTATGTCCTCTCTGACTCTCATATTCTCTCATCTCTGCACAACGGTCACAGATTCATAGGAAAAATATTCAAAATATGACAGAGAATCACTGTGTGAAAATACTCTGTTTTTCAACAATACATACCAGGCTTTGAATCCATTGTTTCAAATATTTTCCAAAATGAGTTAATAATGCCTTCAAGAAAACTGTGGCTAAAATTCCCCCTTCAGAAGCCACCAACTGATGTTTAGCTCACCTTTCATCGCAGATGTTCCCTTACTACTACAGTCTTCCCTTCTGTTCTATGTGCTCGTTTCTTTTTGCTGTAATTCACTTCCTTTTTATAACAGCCTTTAAAAAAAAACAATGAACAAGTGACCTTGAAACTTGGGAGAGAAGAAACATTTAAAACATGAAGGTCTCTAATATTTTTGTGTCCAGTGCTCATATCTATCTTACAGAGAATAAAAAAATAATTTTCCAGCTTTTTGTTGTTTAAAAATAGGCAATGGTGATCAGAGGTTTTGAAATTTAAAATGTCCAGAGCTCAGAAAATGTCAAAACAGAGAGAGAGATAACATTGTCTACATAATTCTCTGGGTCTTCCAATGTCAAATAAAAGAATTTATTTGATTGAGAGAATTCTTTAACAAGAGTCCCCATCTGTGATAGAAAAAACTCGATGAACAGTTATGCTTCATTTGTTTTCATTACCTACAAAACAGCACGTCTCTGAGATCAAACAGATTTCCTTCCTTTATTCTTAATGCAGCTTTGCCAAGTGTCTCCGAGGAGAGAAGAAAGCAATCGTTTTTTTTCTCGCAGGCCAGAGATTCTGTACAAAGAAGAAATAAGGTAAAGGGCAAATTGAATTTGGGATTTTTACACAAATTAGATAAGATCATATGTGAAGGAGAGATTGTTCAACAGATGTCAAACAAAAATTTTAGAAATGGTGGCTATAGGAAAATCATTTCTGGAAATGATGAAAATCAGATTATTGGAAAGAAGATTACATGAAAATGCTAATTACATGCAAACAGAAAGCTATAGTTCTGCTGAATTACATATGCGTTTGTATCAGCAGTTAGAAATTAATTTAAGTTTCCTTCCTCAGTGGGCTCTGATATGAAATAACAGCAACTCTAATTAAAAAATGGGTTATAAAATAAAAACTGAAAAGTATATTTTTTTAATGAGATGCTCACCTGGGACAATGGTTGAACAAAACTTCTCTATATTGAGAGAGTCCAAATATTTACCTGCAAGATAGCTTCTCTCACCTCATTAACTCCTTGGTGTCTCCACTTAAATGTCCTATAGGACCTCAGACTTGCTGGCCCTTTGATTCTTCAACTGTTTCCATCTCAGTAAAATGCTCCATCTACCAAACAGAACTTGAAATCAACCTTGACTTCACTCCTCTCATATGTCCATACACTTCATCAGCAAACCCTATCAACTTTAGTTTCAGGACCTACTTGAATCCATCACATTTTTTTCACTTTGCCTTATATGGGTTTCTTTTGGTTCTGTGGATCTACTCGTTTCTGAGTTTTTCCCTCTAAAATGAAGCAGAAACAAATGTATGCCATGTCCTCACTTCCTTTTCCAAGATTTCCAGTGACTCCGGAGCCCATACATAAAATAAAATACCACATTTAAAATAGTCCACAAGACTCTAATTGATTTGACTGTGACGCTCTCACCAATCTCCCTCTTTCATGGCACATCTAGTGGCAGCACTGCCTGGCTGTTTCTCTACCTTGCCTAGCCCATTCCTGCCTCAATACATTTCCACCTGGCTGGCTCTCCAGTAAGCTATTCTCATTTTGTTAAAGTCTAATGTCATGTTCTTAGAGCATCTGTTGCTGGCTACTATCTCTAAAAGAGTCCCATCTATTTTTACCCTTCTTTGTTTTATTCTTTGTTACATAACTTAATATAATTGTCATCATATATCTATTTGTTTATTACTCTTGCTATTAGCCTTTTTCTAGTTTTTATGTTGATACTCTGCCTGGGTGATTTGTCCTTTACTAAAAGTGAAGTTTTAGAACCCTATTTTTGTATTAGGCTATCCTTCACTCCCTCTCTCTCTCCTGCTAGGTTTATTATATTGGATATACATATATAATATTTTTATTTCTTCTTATTGAATTAATCCTTTTATCATTATAGTCTAACTTCCCTCACTGACTTTTGCTAATTTTAATTTAAATTGTTTTATCTAAGTATGGTTGCTCTTGTTTTCTTTAGGATTCCATTTGCATACGATATTTTATTCAACCCCTTCCTTTTCAATGTATGTGTGTCCTTCTAAGTAAAGTTAGTAGCTCCTAAGCAACAAATAGTTGGATCGTGTTTTAAATCTATTAAATTACTGTCTTTTAAATTTTAATTCTTTTTTAAAATATGGCCTTTTTGACAAATTTAAATTGAAAAGATATAACAATTTCCCCTCCAACCCCTCCCACAAAGCCCTAACCTACTCCTACTCTCAAATTTATAGTATTTGCTTCTTTTATTATTATTGTTGCATATATATGTGTGTGTATACATGTATATGCACAAATATGTAAGTATAATATAACCTGCTAAATTCATTTTTGTTGTTTGTAATGGTTGCAGAGCTAACCACTCTGAACCAGACAACCAATAATGGGACTCATCCCTAGGAAAGGCTAATTTTTCTTCTCCAAGAAGCCATTAGTTGCCTATAGTTCTTTGTCTGGGGTAGAACCTCATAAAAATTTCCCCCTTCCATATTAACATGTCCATTAATATTGCCATCGTTCCGGTCTTGTTCATGCAGGCACTTCTAGGAGATACTATTCACACCAGACTTCCTGCATTCTTAGAATCTTTCTGTCTCTTATGAGGTTCACTGTGCAACAGATGCTGGAGCTGTGATGTACATGTATCTATTGGGGCTGAGTGAGTTCTCCACATTTACTTGATCTCTGCATTGTTTCCATTTGAAGTATTCTATGATGGTCTCCATTTGCTATAAAGAGAGGCTTCTTTGTTGAAGGGTGAGAGCTACACTTAGCTGTGGATGTAAAGATAAGTTTTAGACTGTAGCAAGGGATCATGCTGCTCTACCAAATGGATGGTAGTAGATTCTTTTCTAATGTCCGTGATCTCACTGCCCCCCCCCAAAGTTGACTAGGTTCCCAGTACCAGTCATGATTTCCCACCTACTGAGTGGGCCTTATGTCCTATTAGAGAGCTGCTGGTTACCACCAACATGTGAATATCAGTTGTTTCACCTTTATTCATATCTGGTGACACTGGTAATATTCATGGTCCATAGGTGTTGCAGCTAAGTAGGACTGCTTAATTGCTTTCCTCCTGTACTGGCCGGTTTTTGTATCAACTTGACACAAGCTAGAGTCATCAGAGAGGTGCCTTACGGCACTTTCTCAATTAGTGATCAATGAGGGAGAGCCCAACCCGTTGTATGTGGTGCTATCCATGAGCTGGTGGTCCTGGATTCTTTAAGAAGGCAGTCGGAACAAGCCATGGCGAACAAGTCACTAAGAAACATCCCTCCATGGCCTCTGCATCAGCTCATGCCTCCAGGATCTTGCCCTTCTTGAGTTCCTGTCCTGACTTCCTTTGGTGATGAACAGCAATGTAGAAGTGTAAGCTGAATAAAACCTTTCTTCCACAACTTGTTTTTTGATCCTGGTGTTTTTTTTTCAGCAGTAGAAATCCTAACTAGACACCTCCTTTGACAAGCTTACATAGTATTTTCTAAAACCGTGGAAGCAGTACTATAGGAAGGTTTTCAGGTCAGATCCAGCTCAAATAATCTGAATTGTATGGTCTCTTCAGCAATAGGAATCCATTCTCAATCCCATGAAGTCAACTACATAAGACAGCTATTCCACTCCTTGGCATGTGCCCAAAAGAATTGACATCTTATTCAGCAACTGATGGAAACATGCAGACAGACAGCCAAACATTAGACTGAGTTCAGGAAATCCTGCAGAAGAGGGAGAGAAAGGATTGTAGGAGTCAGAGGGGTGAAGGACACCACAAGAATAGTCACAGAATCAACTAACCTGGACTCATAGGGGTTTGCAGAGACTGAGAAAACAACCAGGGCACCTGCATGGGACTGATCTAGGTAGGCCCTCTACATACATGTTACAGTTGTGTAGCTTGGTCCTCTTGTGGAACTGCTAAAAGTGAGAACAAGGGCTGTCTATGACTCTTTTAATGACTTTTGGAACCCTATTCCTCATACTGGGTCACCCTGTCCAGCCTTAATACAAGGTGAAGACTTAATACTTAGTCTTATTGCAACTTGTTATGCCATGTTTTATTGATATCTATGGGAGGCCTGCCTTTTTCTGAATAGTTCAGATGGGATAGTTATTCTTCAAACCTTTCAAAGACTACAGAATATGGCATTTAAAATGTTTAAGAACTTAGGACTTTCCATGGCAATGATACACACCTGCTCCTGGCAGCACAAATTGCTTCAAGAAGAAGATGGGCATTGAAGAGATTCCTTCATGTTAGCCATTTGCGCCAAAAACTGCTCTTGCCTAGATTGCTTGATGCTATGCTGTATGAACTGGACATGCAGGACCCACAGAAAACTGATTGATGAACTTGCCTGAGGGTGAGATGGTCCTTTAGGGTTCCTGCTTCATTAAAGAGTCTGCCATACATTCTGCAGGACACAGAAGAAATTGACTGACAACCTGCCAATAGAGGTAGAACTGTCTTTGAAATTTCCTGCTTCATGGAAAAGGCTGCCAGATACTATGGGCCTGTAGGTTAAATATGGGTGCCTCAATGGTACAGAAGAACTTTGGGTGACTGTCCACACAGCAAGATGTCTCTATCAATTCTCGAGTTTTGGAAGTGGCTACCAATGTACTTCCTGTTTACTTAGGTAACTTTATATCCTTCTGGGGCCTTTGATGTAGTTGAAGACAGATAGTGATAGTTACAGTTTTTCTTAGTTATAATAAAAGATATACTAGATACAAAATTTTAGACTCCCAAAGATAAGATAGATGATAGAATGTTTTCTAATTTTTGCCTAATACAAATAGACTAAGTATTATAACTACAATTCTTGGTTGATACCTGTTTTGTTATATGGAATTTTACTATGTTAAAGTTAAAACCTTCCTTTTTAATTAGACTGAAAAGGAGAAATTATATGGGATTTCCTTCTGTATATATGTTACTTTTATTGGCTGATGAATAAAGTTGCTTCGGCTCTAGATGATCAGGAAACAGGCAGTCTCCATCTACAACGGGTGGAGATTTATATTACAGTTTATATATGAAGTCCAAATGAACTGATAAATTTGAGAGATGTCTTTTACCTGCTCAAATATAGAACAGAGAATCATCTTTAGCTGATTTGTGCACACCACACATTCTACACTTGTATTAGTACAGATATGTATGTTACCTTTAAAAGTTTATGTTTTCAGAACAAAAAAGACCAGACATCAATGAAGACAAGTAGCACAGGTGATCCAGTTTTTCCGAATGCCTCTGTTGTAGTTTCCACAAAAAATTGCATTCAGAACAACTGCAAAATGGTTAGCTAAGGTGGTCCATCCTCAAAATCTACTCCTGCCAGTACATCAGAACCCATCACACACAGACTGAATAACAAACACACACTAGCTCTCCGAGGACTTGACCATTATCCCATTTTTCTCAGGGTCCCCTAAAGATGCTGTAACCCTCAGACAACAGGAAGCAATTTTAAGAACATAACTCTCACATTCCTAAGAGATGAAGTTGGTGGTTTTGGGTCATTCGGTGGGTTATAGATGTTTGCTGTTGTTTAAGGGGATCAGTTACAAGTTATTATTGGTCATGATCAGGGGGGAAACTAAACAAAGCAAGTTATATTAAGGGATTCCTCTCTTTCTTTTTCTTTCCTCTATCCTTTCTCTCTAGTGAAAAGGGGGGTATAAGAATGATAAGATAAAAAGATAGATTATTGAATCTACATTTAAACTAAAAAGCAACTACGAGTCTCAGATATTTTACATTGGTATGGACTTTGGTATATTGATATAAATTTAAGGTTAGTTTTGTTATAATATACTGTATGTATGCTTCTACTCTTGTTCAAGGTATTGTACCTATGCAGCTCATTTAAAAATGTGATGTAAAATTCTACTTCTTGAAAACTGTTATTACAAACTGTTTAGGATAATTAAAAAATTCAGGTTAGTAATTAGTCATCTATAGCAATCAAACTTAGAGTTATGTTAGGTATGTTTTCCAGGTTAAACAGAGATATATTTTAGATAGAAAGGTGGTCTACAGAATATGGCATTTTAGATGTTTTAATAAACATAAGGATTTTTATGACAGTGAGACACATCTACTCCTGGCAGCACTAATTTATTTTTTTAAAAAAAGAAGAAAAAATGATTTGCATTGAAGACCCTCCATATGGAGTTTGCTTTTATTTGTGGCAAAGTTAGCCACTGGGCAAAGAAACTGGCCTTTCCTCAACTGCAGACCACATGCTGTCCAAATTGGACAAGCAGGACATACAGGGAGCTGACTATTGGACATTGCCAAGACAAGGTAGGCCAGTTCTTCAAAATCCCTGCATCACAGAAAAGTTTGTCAGATATTCTAATCCTGTAAGCCAAATATGGATGCCCCAGTATTGCAAAGGAATATTAGGTGACTCTCCAGGCAAACAGTGTTTCTGGCACTTCTAGAGTTTTGGAAGTTGCTTGTTCTGCACTTCCTTTTTACTCAGGTAATATTTTATCCTTCTCAGGTCTCTGATGGGGCTGAAAACTAGATAGTTATAGTTTTGCAGTTTTTCCTTTTTACCAAATTCAGAAAAGAAACTTACAAAACTAATATAAAGTTTATGAGATTGAGAAACATAAAAGCTTACGTTGTTTATCTAAGAAAATGTTTTAAGGTCTAAAAAGATATTTTTAGGTTTGTAATGCAAGTTATGATAGAAAGTGGTTTAGGTGGAAAACTTCAAACTCACCAAGACAGGATAGATAATAGAGTGCTTTTCCAAAATTTGCCAAATACAAATGGACTGAGCATTCCAAGTGTAATTTTTACCTGATAATTGTTATTATTGTATATAGTTTTACTGTGTTATAGTTAAAACCTTTCTTTTTATTTAGACAAAAACAAGAAATGTGGCAGGATAGTTGATCACACAATGTGAAGATGTGTCATCGTTTGACCTCACCTGCCTAAGGCAACTGCAAATAGGTTTATTTAAAAGCTGAATGGCTTCTCAGTCAGTCCCCATTGGGGAAGGGCGGTGGGGTAGTTGGGGAGCAGGAGGGCCAGGAACAAGGGGAGTAAATGTAAATTTTTCTTTTAACAAAAAAAAAAAGCTGAATGGCCAGGAGAGGCTAGGTGGGATTTCTGGGCAGAGATAAGAACTCAGGGAGGAATCTGAGAGGTGAGAAATTCGCTAGCCAGACATGGAAGACGTGGGATGTACAGTATGGAGGAGCAGTAAGAAGCCACATGACAGAGTGTATATTAATATAAATGGGTTCATTTAAGTTATAAGAGCTAATTGGAAACAAGACTAAGCTAAGGCCAAGCTTTCATAATTAATAATAAACCTGTGTGCCATTATTCAGGAGCTAGCAGTCCAAAGAAAGAGTTGTTACAGAGAACTATGACAAAGATGTCTCGTAAACATTTAAAATAGTTCCCCTTTGTGTTCATTTATGTTCTCATATTAGAATCTGGAAACAACCTAAATGCCCCTCGACCGAAGAATGGATAAGGAAAATGTGGTACATTTACACAATGGAGTACTACACAACAGAAAAAAAATGACATCTTAAAATTTGTGGGCAAATGGATGAATCTAGAAAACATCATATTGAGTGAGGCAACCCAGACCCAGAAAGGCAAATATAATATGTACTCACTCATAAGTGGTTTTTGAACATATAGCCAAGAAGACCAGCCTACAAATCACAATCCCAGAGAACTTAGACAACAATGAGGACCCTAAGAGAGACATACATGATCTAATATACATGGGACGTAGAAAAAGTCAAGATCTCCTGAGTAAATTGGGAGCATAAGGACCATGGTAGAGAGTAAAAGGAGAGGAAGGAATGGGAGGGAAGAAAAATATATAGCTCATTAAAACAATTTTTAAAAGTTCAGAATCCTCTATAAACTTTAATTTATCAAGCTCTTTGTTAGCAGTAGTCATCTCTTTGATTAACAATGTGTACAACTCTAGTCATATTTTTCATTAATCTATATCAAAGCATAAAATTTAGTCTCCTCAGCATAATAAACTTATAGTACTAATGAAGTATTATACATCATATTATACTCCCATAAGACTTATTATGTATAAAGAGTATTATATAATTTTCTAAGCCATTGGAGTTTAAGGTTATTTCATTACATACTCCTTGAAAAAGCACAACATTTATTTTCCTAGAGAAATTTAATGGAAACTTTATAGACTTATTATACATATTTCAAGAACTCCCTCGATTATTCAGAACTTAGTCATTAAAACTGATCAGTTTTAGTATGTGTGCTGCCGAAGCAAAAGAACCAACATAGAACCAAATTAGAGCCTCTGTATATGGGTGGCAGTTGCACGGCTGGAACAGACTGCAGGGCTACTGGCAGTGGCACCAGAATTTATCCCTAGTACTTGTATTGAGTTTTTGGAACTTGCTCTCTTTGAATGGATACCTTGCTCAGCCTATATATAGTAGGGAGGATCTTTGCCATTCCTCAAAGCAATGTGCCTTACCCTCTCTGAGAAGTGGATGGGGGGTGGGGTTTGGGTGAAGGTGGAGGGAATGGGAGAAGGGGAGGAAGTGGAAACTGAAATTGGTATGCAAAATGAAAAAAAGATAGTTCGTTTTCTTTTTCAAAAAATAAAAACTAAAACTGATCAAATTTAATAGAAGAGGCAATGATGAAAACAGTTCAGATTTAGCTAAGAATCTTTGAATTTAAGACTGATGGTAGAAACAAATGAGATCCAATAAGTAAAAAAGTTTCTCAAATATCTAATAAATAAAAGTTTGATCATTTACATATATTCATATCTATATAAAAGCTTGATCATTTACATATGTATATATATTAGTTATTCATCTATCAACTAGACATTTGTTTGGTTATAATAATGTATAAGTTATTGTATTAAAAACAATTTAAAGATAACATTTTAAAAAGAAATACAACATTTAAGCAAATAAATACATTATAATGTTGCATAAGAAAAGAGAGAAGTAAAAACATGCTACCAAGGGACAGAGGAAAAGAGAAACTTATGTAACTTTTGTACAAAAGAGGCTAAGGGAGTTCCAGAGATGGTAACATCTTATTTGAAGGCTTGAAATTTGGCTTAATATTAGCCTGGAACATTAAAGGGGAATAAACAAACTAGGGAAAATAAGACAGCATGGGATACCATGTCTGAAGAGGAATTACAGTAATGGTAGTGAGAATTAAGAGAAGACAGATTGGATAGGTATTCTAAATAGAATAATACACACTGTTCGGGAACCTTATGACATTTGCCAGATTTATGACTTAACTAATAATATGTGTTATAGAGTACCATCTTTGTAGATAACATAGTAACAAAGGGGTTCTTTTGTGGTGTGTAATTAGTGCCATCTTTGACATACTTTTTTGACATATTTATAAGAAAGCCAGGTACTGGATATAAAGCACAGAATAGAAACTAAACTGAAAACATAAAGTTTAGATATTTAGTATTTAATCCTGGAAGGATATTTCCTTACTGTATATATGAAAAATATAGAATAATTTTTGAGAAAAAAACTCATTTTTAATTAGTTTCTGGTATCATCACCTGTCATAAAAGTTGCAGTCCATATGAGCAATTGAATATTTATCCAGAACATGCCCCTCAATTTGAGTATCCAGGAGTTTCTGAGGAATGAGAAGAAAAGACTTGCAGGTGGAGAAGACTGGTGCTGAGAAAGAGTTAAATCAGATGATCAGGTAACTTGTGCTTATAATATGTGATATGGATGACTATTCACAGCAACATTATTTATAATAGCTCAAAATTATAATAGCCCAAATGTCTATCAAGTGATGAATAAATAATTACAATGAGGTAATGTGATTGATAGAATAGAATACTATAGAATGCTATTCATCAATAAAAATGAAGGAAATATGGAAACATGCTACAACATGGATGAAATTGAAAAAATTTGATAAACAAAGAACATCAACCATTCTTGGTACCTATTATCTGATCCATTTATATTGAATGTCATGAACAGGCATATTTATAGCAACAATAAGTAGATTAGCATTTCTCTAGTGCTAGTGAAGTGGAGTGAATCTAAAGAAAATGCAAATGCCAAAGTGTAAAAAGTTTCTTTAGGGAGTGATTAAATGTACTAACATTGTAATAATGATTGTATAATTCTCTGTTGGTGTTAAAGATCATTAAATTCTTTATGTCAAATGAGTAAATTGCATGGTGTATAAATGCTATTTCAATAAAATCGCTTCCCTATTTTACAAATGAATATTTCAGTACCTATTTATTGGATGCCTACCAAAAAACAAACAATATCCACATCATGAATTACTTATAAAACTAAGTCACATAATAATATCTATCTTAGGAACATATTTCATAAAAATAGACATCAAATAAGTCCCTATAAATGTATTTATGTGTGTGTGAGCATATACAATTTATACACATTGCTTTTAAAAGACTAGGGGGTCAGAGGAGAAAATGGACCATGACCTTTTAAAAATGCTCTGTTGGCATTTTCATATTCTCAAAATAAGCAATTTATAAATTCATATTGAGAAATATGAAATGTGAAGAACAGTGGGGCAAACAAGCAGTTAAGAGCACTGACTGCTCATCCAGAGGACCCTGGAATGATCCCAAGCACCCATATGGCAGCTCACAGCCATTTGTAACTCCAATTTCAAGGCACCTGATGCCCTCTTCTAGCCTCCAAGGACATCAGGCATGCAAGTGGTATACAAACATACTTGCAGGCAAACCCACATATATGCAAAATAAAATAAAAATAAATGAAATAAATAAACAAAACCAAGGGAACAACCCAAAAGGCTTGTCCAGGTCTTGAACCCCCTTACAAGCTTAACAGCTTAGTTCTTCTCTGGCCTGCAGTGAGGCTTGTTCTGTCCTTCAATCCGTTCCAACTCAACCTATATCTGTGGATAGAAGGCTTATGCATACTTAAATGGAAAAAGAGAAATGAGAACATAAAACAGTTATAAGTTGCTTAGACTTTTAAGATTATTTTTGCCAATTGTTCTTTAAAAAGGAACTTATATAAATGTTAAAAACTTTTCATTATAAGTCAGTAGAAAGATACTAATTAGCAACAAGGACACTTTAAACTGCACATTAACTACAGTACCTGAAAGTTACATCAAAATTAGACCTACTGGAATATTGCACAAACATCTCAATTCATCCTTGAAGCTGGCACTTTTATAAACAAAAGGAGAAACAGCTTAATACATGATTTGATTTTAAAACACATTACCTATTAAATCCTAACACAATTGCTTTAACAAAGTTATAAGCTTATGTCACTTTAATGCATAATTTCATTATGCTGTTTCTGTTATTACTATTAGATTAAAAACTGTCTTGCTGTACTTCCAAATTTTGTGGGCTCGTGTGTTTCAACTTTCCATGCACCAAGGAATGCAGAAAATTCCATAACAAACTTAAAACTTATTTTCAATAGTAAAAGTTCGAAATATACAGTTTAATGTTCTTTAAGAATGACCACTGGTAAACAAAACATTCATACCTTCATTGTATTTCTTTAAGATTGTACATATTGGTGTGGGCCACACAGAGACCACTGCTGCTTGACAAAGTTCCAGCTTTTTGACATTGCAGACCACAATTCTCCAGAACCTTTTAACTTTAATTTGGGAAATTTTGTGTGGACTTTGAAGGATAAAATGTTTTTTAAAAAGCAGCAGGATCTTTAAACAACACAATTCTTTGGAAAAAATCTCTGCTAAGTCAAAACCAGATGGCTCTGCACATAGGAATCCTTCTATGCCCTTCTGAGTACACCAAGAACAGGAAAGTTAGAGAGTTACTAATTGGACACACCTGGCACCAAGGATGAAACACCTACAATCAGATCTAGAGTCTGAGACCATTAAGGGCAGAATTCAATTTAAAAAAGTATAGAAGAATCAGAATGCTATGGTATAAGAGAATAAAAAAGACATCAGGCCTTTCCCTTTTGGAGCATAAGAGGGGAGCAGGCCCATATAGTAAAACTAAGGCATAAAGAAATGCATTTAAGGAACAGTTCAGTGCTTACAGTGAACCATGCCCTTTGAGAAATGAAAATTGCTCTTAAATTGTAGTGGAGTGTCTGGTCCCCAAAAGAAGTACTTGCCCAAGGTCAGGCATTTGGAGAAGGGCCTCCGTTCTGTTCCCTCTGGGTCTTGAGGAAAGTTCCTACTTGCTCAAAACAGTCATTTTCCTTATCTCTGGCAGGAGGAACCTGTCTGTGGTTCTTCCAGTGCTGTAAGAGGGCTCCTGGTAGTTACTGAATCTCTGAGAACAATAAGCACTTAGATACTTGTTGAACTTAAAGCTTTTGTCTCGGGAAAAATGGTATAATGAAATTAATGGCCGCTTTTCATCGCTGAATCATTGAGTCTGCTTTTAATCTTGCCTGTGGTTAAACTACTGAGTCCAAAAGGTGTAATCTGTTTTTCAATAAACAGCTCTAGCTGCCAACCCGATTCACCCTCAGTGTCTTGTTATAATATCTAAGTATTATTTTTCACAATGACTATTTTTGTTCCCTGAAACATGGTATTACTATATAGCATAGAGTGGCCTCAAATGTTCTATATATCTAAGGGAGGGAGGATGCCACAAACATGACAGTCCTACTTTCATCTCTGAAGTCCTAGCCTAGAACAATGACAGGTTTTATTCAGCATGCATGAGCACATGTGTGGCAAATGAATACTTTTGCATATCTTTAAGCTTCTTTCCATACTTTTTTCATACCTGTAAATTGGTCCATTAATTTTGCAGCAATCGCTCCTGCTTTATATTAATACATGTTATATTTGCTATATTTTCTCATGATTTCTAGCATGATTTCCTTTGATGCTAGAATGTTTTACACTCTATGTTGCAAGGCAGAGTACTACCACTACTGAAATATAAAGATTTCAAATTCTCTTTGGTCACTTTCTAAAGATACTTTTGATTGTATAAAACATCTGTCACAGTCATTCCAGCATAAATATGCTGCTGTTTATATAATGCATGTGTCTAAAACTTACATTTTCACAAAGTCGAAGAATTCTTGTGAGTTACAGGGAGCTGAATTGAAGGATTTACCTTAAACAGGTCAGATATAACCCCTCTCTCAGTTCCCTGGTCCTGACACCCTCCTCCTCAATTATCAGGACCTAACAAAAATTTTTTCTACCCGGACTTAACCTTGTTCTCTGCTTTGCCAACACCTTGCCAGGTCCAAGAGACACCAGTCAGTTCTCCATAACACAAATCCTGGACAGGAGTGAAGCAACAGGTTACCCTGGGAATGGCATCACAGCTTCCTCAGGTCCCCCAAGACTCTGACGTCCACAAATCAGCAGGAAGCAGTCTTGAGAACTCGATGCCCTCATTCTCTTAACCTGCCATGCCTAACTCCTTGTCTTTTTATTATAAGAGAAAGGCAGGAATGATGCAATTATAATTCTGCTGACATGCCCTGTCAACTGGGTACCATGTTCCTTTATGAGACAAGCCCAACCCACTCCCAATCTCCCCTTCCTCTGAAGCAAAGGGTCCTCTCTCCTTCTCTCTTCCTCTTTCTATCTCTATTTGTTCTTCTGAAAAAGCAACCTTTGCCTCTCCCTTCCTTTGTTCGCCCCTCTTTCCTCTCTCTCTCTGTGTCTCTATCTCTATCTCTTCCCTCCATAATCTCCTTAGCCTTATACCCTTCCCAATACCCACTAAATAAACTCTGTACCCAAGCTCTCTCCACACAGCGTATCTGTCTGTCTCTCACTCACTGAGGCCTCGGGGCACCTGCTCCATAAATCATAACAGTCTATATCTGTAAGCAACATGGAGAGGACTTTGGTCATTCCAGTTTCTTTAAGTTTTAAACATATTTTATTTTTAATTATTTTTTGGCAAACACCCTCTATTTTATACTCTCAGAACAGACCTAGGAGGTAAGTATTCTTTTCTCTATGAAACATCCATAGATTCTCAGACTCAGGGAAGTTAATTAACTCATTAAAAACATCACTTGGATGTAAAATTAAAAGGCCTGTCTACTTGGTTCTTTCCAAAATCTCAACAAACTTTATATATCAAACACCTTTGAGTTTGTGGTGATGTTCAAAGCAGAAGGACAAAAGCCAGGCTTCCAGAAAGAAACATACCAAGCGATATAGTGTAGTAGTGCCTCTTAACAATAACCTAGTCCTAACCAGAACCCAGATGGAAGATTCCTGATAGAAATCTAATGCATTTAGGCTGGAACAACAAGAAGATTACTAACTACCAATACAAAATGCTGTTTTAACTACTTCTATATTCCTGTGAAAGTATACCATTACCAAGGCAACTTATAAAATAAAGCGTTTAATTGAGGACAGTTAAAGAGAGTTGAAGTCTATGACCATTATGGCAAGGACTATAACAGCAGAAAGGCAGGCAGGGTACTAGACCAGTAACTGAAAACTTACATATGATCCACAAGTATGATGCAGAGAGAGAGAGAGGGAGCTAATTGGGAATGGATGGACTTTTGAAAAGTAAAACGCCATGCCAGTGACATAGCTACTCCAACAAGGCCACATACCTTAATCCTACCCAAACAGTTGCGCTATTTGGAGGCCAAGTATTCAACATAACAGCCTATAGGGCCATTCTCATTCAAACCACCACAAATGCCAAGAGAAACAACCAAGTCTGGGGAATAGTCTGTACTCTGTGACTACTTGAGGAAACTCAAGTTCGTCTTAAAGGGACAGTACATTTAAGGGGTTTCACAATCCCTCAGAATTTTCTCAAGGCATGTAGAAATCAGTCTCAGTTCACAGTGAGAAAAACACCTAGGAAATTAATTGATATGCTCTGCAGAGCCATGTGGTTCAGTACCACTAGAGCAAATTAATACAACAATCTTACTGGATGGAGTTGGGGGAGTGAATATTAATAGCATGCTGTATGTCTTAGAGTTTCTATTGCTGGGAAAAGACTCTATGAACATTTGCTTGAATTCTTATAAGGAAAACACATAATTGGAGTGGCTCACAGTTTCAGAGGATTGGTTCATTATCAATCATCATGACGAGGAGCAAGGCAGCCTGCAGGCAGATGTGGTGATGGAGTAGTAGCTGAGAGTTCTATATGCTGACAACAGAAAGTCAACTGTCACACTGAGCAGTGTCCTGAGCATAGGAAACCTCAAAGCCTGCCCCCACAATGATATGCTTCCACCAAGGCCACACCTACTCCAACAAAGCCATAACTTCTAATAGTGCCACTCCCTATGGAGCCAATTGCATTAAAATCACCATAGTGTATGTACTGAGGTTCCCATTATTCCAAGTCACAATGCATATCCTGGCAGGTTTTTTTATGTGCTAGTGACCTAATAAACAATAATTTACTAGAGTCAGCATCTGTCCTCTTGTGTCAGCTTTAAAGAGCTGATAATGCTAATCCCAGTGGCAAGAGTAAGACCACTAACATAGTTTAAAACCAAATTAAAAGCAATCTGTAATTAAATACTTGCCAGGTGGATGGCCTCTCACCAGGTCCATACCCAAGTTCTGGCCCAGAATCAAGTATGACAAGGGCTTAAGAAGGAAAGCCCACAATTCATTGCATTTCCCATCAGGTCCAATCCAGGGCAAGCATATATCCTGGAGTAACTCCAGCCTGTGAACCTCCCACCTACACTGGATCAAGCACATCCAGTGTATATGGGTCAAACAAACTTGTTTAGGGGCATAAAAACAAGTGACTTGTTACCTCCCATAAAAATAGCTGACAGCATTTCAGTAACTGTCTGTCCTTGGGCAAGAGGCTTGCAGATCAGAGGCATTTTTGCTTCATGGATATCTTAAGGCATAGTAATTAAAACTTAAAATGTAACTTTGGCTCTCACACTGATTGTACATATCTGTTCTCCACTCCAAGGCCAATGATATAACATGGGTAGTTTGTAAACACACATCATGTGAGAATTTATACTATAGATAGAGAAAATTCTTTAACTCAGGACTTTCTTTTTTGAACTTTATTGATTTTTATTGAGTTCTACATTTTTCTCTACTCCCCTCCTTGCCTCTCCCCTCCCCTTCAACCCTCTCCCAAGGTCTTCATGCTCCCAATTTACTCAGGAGATCTTCTCTTTTTCTCTTCCTGTATAGATTAGATCTATGTATGTCTTTCATTGTTGTCTAGGTTCTCTGAGATTGTGATTTGTGGGCTAGTTTTCTTTGCTTTATGTTTAAAAACCACTTATGCATGAGTACATGTGATAATTGTTTTTCTGTCTTTGGGTTACCTTACTCAAAATGATGTTTTCTAGCTCCATCCATTTGCCTGCAAAATTCAAGGTGTCATTTTTTTCTGCTGTATAGTAGTTCATTGTGTAAATGTACCACATTTTCCTTATCCATTCTTCGATCGAGGAACATATAGGTTATTTCCAGGTTCTTGCTATGACAAACAATGCTGCTATGAGTCTTAGTAAAATTTTCTTAGAAAATTAGCTGTTTCCTAATTTTCTGAGAAATCGCCACACTGACATACAAAGGGGCTGTACCAGCTTGCATTCCCACCAGCAATGCAGAAGCGTTCCATTTTCCCCACAACCTCTCCAGCATAAGTTGTCATCAGTGATTTTGAACTTGGCCATTCTTACAGGTATAAGATGGAATCTCAGAGTTGTTTTGATTTGAATTTGTCTGATGACTAAGGATGTTGAGCATTTCCTTAAGTGTCTTTCAGCCA
>JAQHUG010000368.1:1737565-1758421 GCA_028555095.1 Dicrostonyx torquatus
TTCTTCTGGGTTGGGTTGCTCAGATCTTCCTGTTGCATAATTGTTGGGCTCTGGTGTTGTCATGTTGCCTTTCAGGTTGTTGGAAGAATTTTTGGATTGGCGCCTGCCCATCTCTTTCCTCTCTAGAAGAATCAACTGCTCCTTGATAGGGGTCACTTGCAGTCTGGATGGCTCTGCAGGTACTATCTCTGGGCCTTCGGCCATCTAGATGGATCAGCAGGCGCTGGAAAAGTCAGCTTGCAGGTGGTACAGATTGATCTGCAGGCGTGTTCTGTATGGCTCAGCAGGCACTGGCTGAATCTTCTTGAAGGCAGTCCAGATGGCTCAGAGGGCGTTGGTTAAATAGGTCGTCTGTCTCAGCAGACACTGGTTAAGTGGCTGAGCCAAAAGGGCTGCTGCTCCAGGTGACTCAGCAGGCACTGGGTAAATCAGCTTGTAGGATGAGCCAAAAGGGTGGGGTTGGTTGAGGCAGCCCATTCCATCGAACTAAGGCACTCTTGCACCCTAGGTTTCTCTACCTGCTTCTCTCCTAGAACCCAGCCCGCTGAAGGAAGGGGTTGCTTTGGGGAAAGTTAAGTTGAATGAAGAAAAGGGCCAATTGAGTGGAAGAGCCTTCAGTGAGGCCAGGAGGCCTCAGGGATCAGGGTGCCACCAGAGCACTCCCGGGTCCCTGACTGGCCCGGCTGGAAGGAACTTACCGGACTGCTTCTTCAATTTCTTTATTCAAAGATTTAAAGTTCTTGTTATCCAAGTCTTCCATTTGTTTGGTTAGAGTTACTCTGAGATATTTTATGCTATTTGTGGTTATTGTAAAGGGTGATGTTTCTCTGATTTTTTTCTCAGCCCATTTATCATCTGTGTAAAGGAGGGCTATTGATTTTTTGTAGTTAATCTTATATCCTGCTACATTACCAAAAGTGTTTATGAGTTACAGAATTTCCTTGGTAGGATTTTTTGGGTCCCTTGCGTAAACTATCATATCATCAGCAAATTGTGAGCATTTAACTTCTTCTTTTCCAATTTGTATCCCCTTGATCTCTTTTTGGTGTCTTATTGCTCTAGCTAGGACTTCAGTATACCAGAGTCCCAGAGCCAGAGTATCCACTTTTTGAATGCATGAACCATGTAAATCATTTGCTGTCTAAAGGTGTTATGCTTGGGGTAATAAGTTACACAGCAATAGGTAAGTAAGATTGATATGGAAGCCAAAAATGTTTGTGTGTCCAGTAGTAAATCATACTGCAAGAAAAGCTAGAAGCTAGCTTAAATATGGCAGGCTATTGAGAGAACAGCATCCCGGGATGTTATAAGAGATGTGACAAGTAAGTTAGACTCTGGAAAGTCAGGCAAACCCAGTTTCAAATTCTGGTTGTTAAGCATAAAGCAAGGCCAAAGCCTGACAGATTTGACCAATAAAGAAACACAAATCCTTTTGAAATTCAGAAGATTGAGTAAATGGGCATTAAGAGGAAGAAGAGCCAAAAATGTCAGCTTCCCATGACTCTTGAATGAAGAAACATTAAAATAAAATAGGTGACATGACAGCAATACCAGTGGTTGGACAACTTCATGTCCACAGATGAGACTCATTTTGCATTGCTGTCATTTATCTACAGATTAATGTTGTCAATTAACTCCCTTGGACCCAAAAGCAGATAAAGGGAAAGATGCACTTTCCCATTGATGTGTAATTTTTCATCACTTTTCAAGCACTGTGAGGATGATACCAGTTCATTCAAGATTTTTAATGATGTGTGAGTAATCGTGTTGTTAGCAGCATTTTGGAAAGAAGAAAATGAGGCATCTAGAAACTCACCAGTCATTCTTGCTCACTCTAAGTCAGCATAATCTTTATTTTTGAGCAGACAGATATTCTATCTCTAGGCTAATGAGCTTTGTGGGACAAGGACCAGACAGAGGAACTATTAAAAATGGGGAAATTCTAGCTATTGAGGTCAGGAGAAGGAATGAAAAGCAGATGGTCAAGCTGTTCTTCACCTTCAGTAGCTACAATGTTTGCTGTCATCTATGAGGCAAGATAGAAAGTAAAAGCAAAATAAACAAAGCTCCTGTGAGTGGCAGTGTGCAAACACAAAACCAAGGCACTGAGCAGGTTCACCCTGACAGTGAACCACCTAAAACAGGGCTGAGAACCACCGAGTTGTGTGGTAGGTACATTTGCCCTTAGGACAAGCAAATGGACACCCTTCACACTGATGAACTTTTGTTGCTGATATGGAGGCCATTTACTTTACAGAGACAGGAAACTCCAAAATTCCCCGCCTGATATGAAACATACCCCCTCTCCCTAAAGCAATGCTCACTAATGAAACCTTGTTGGACTGCAAGGGATAGTTAATGAAGTCTTGCGATTTATTTATGCTTTTAATTTTCATTACTGGACAGTGAAGATGCTACATTTTAGTAGGCTGACTCCAAAGATGCTGCTAACATCCTGCAGTGTAATGCCACCACAAGAAAAAAAATATGGTTGGGAAATTCTAACTATGGAAGGGAGAGTCCTACACATCTAGAGGGAGTGGAAAGGTGTGTGAAAGAGGAGATATAAAGCAGGCATTAGCTGTATAAATTTTTAGTGAAATAAATTCTTCAAAATAGTCAATAAGATGGCTCAATTGCATCCTGAAGGCTTTTTAGCTTAAAATATTAGATTTACAAATCTCCTAGAAAAATCAGACATCTGGCTCATAGCTGGAACCAATAACTGAGAATCATGCCATGAAGTGTAGAATCTAAACAACTTTTATTATCCTATCTGGTATATCCTCAATCAACAATTTGGATCATCAGGCACCTTGAAAAATGTCAGGACACTCATTTTTCTGGCTTTTAAGTAGACACAGAAATATAAGAAACCTGAGGTACTTCATTATTCAGCAGCAAAATTGATTCACTGAGCGCCCGCGAGCATAACCACTTTAACTTAACAGGTGCATTAGGATAATTTGAACGGCAGAATAGCAAAGCGGAAGAGCTATTCAGTCCTAGACAGATATAAACAAGCCCAAGAAATTTAGAAAGAAAGAGCAGCCCAGAATAAAAACTGAAACATATGTTGAAAGAAATAAAATAATCTTACCTGACAAAAGACCTCAGCATACCAATATAAAAAAGAGAGGGAAATTTTTTTAAGCTTATAGCTCACAAGCCTAGAGAACCCAAATAACATGGTGAACCCAAAGAAAAACATATATAGATCCTCCTGGATTTCAGAAGCAAACAAGATCGCCAGACAAAAGTTGGAAGCACGGGTGTGGGGATGGGGGTGGAGGTAGGGATTGGGGGAGGGGGTAGGTGAAAGGGAGGGTGTAGAAGGGATAAAGGAAGAACTGGGGAGAGCCTGGAGGTGGGGGAGGGTGAAAATGGAGGAAGGGTGGATATTGGAGAAGGGAATAAGATATCTACATTAAGGGAGTCATTTTAAGATTCGCAAGAGACTTGTCTCTAGAGAGGATCCCAGGTGTTCCCAGGGATGTCCCCAGCTAGGTACTTGGGCAGCAGAGGAGAGGGTGCATGAACTGACCTTGTCCCATAGTTACATTGTTGAATATCTTGATCGTCACCATAGAAATTTCGCATGATGGATGGAGATAGAGCCAAAGACCCACATTCACATCAGAGCAAGAGATTGAGCTACCAAGGTCCAGTGGAAGAGCAGAAGGAGGGAGAAGATGAGCAAGGAAGTCAGGACCGTGAGGGACTGGCCCACCAACAGAGACAGTGTGCTTGATCTATTGGGAGCTCATCAAATCCAGCTGGACCAGGACTAAATGAGCATATGACCAAACCGGACTCTCTGAATGTGGCTGCCAATGGGGACTGACTGAGAAGCCAATGATAATGGCACTGGAACCTATCTCTTCTGCATGTATTGGCTTTTTGGGAATCTATTCTATATGGATGCACACCTTCTTAGACCGAGATGGAGGGGGGAGGTCTTTGGGCTTCCCACAGGGCAGGGTATCCTGCCCCATCTTAAGGAAGCAGGGGGAGGGTGGTGGGGTAGTGGGGGAGTGGGAGGGCCTGGAACAAGGGGAGTAAATGTAAATTTTTCTTTTAACAATAAAAAATAAATAAATAAATAAGAAAAAATGAGTAAGCCATACCTGATTTAAATGTTTCCAAAGTAGTGCAAAAGTATCAACAAAGCTTGTTTAAAATTTTTTCATAATTTTTTATTATTTTACATACCAACCACAGTTTCCCCTCCCTCTTCTCTTCTTGCTCTCTCCCCCTCCCCACCCCTCTCTACCCCTGCCCGTCCACTTCTCCTCCATCTCCACTTAGATGGAGTAAGGCCTCCCATGGGAATCAACAAAGCATGGCACATCAAGCTGAGGCAGGCCCAAGCTCCTCCCCCACTGCATCAAGGCTGAACAAGGCATCCCACCATAGGGAATGTAGGGAATAGGTTCCAAAGAGCCAGCTCATGCATCAGGAACAGGTCCTGGACCCACTGCTCAATGTCTCACAAAAGACCAAGCTGCACAATTGTCACCTAGATGCAGAGGGCCTAAATTGGTTCCATGCTGGCTCCCTAGCTGTCTGTCCAGAGCCCATGAACTCCCACAAGCTCAGGACAGCTGTTTCTGTGGGTTTCCCCATCATAATCTTGATCCTCCCCCTTGCTCATGCTCCCTCTCTTCAACTGGACTCCTGGAGTTCAGTTCAGTGCTTGGCTGTGGATCTCTGCATCTGTTTCCATCAGGTACTGGATGAAGGTTCTATGATGACAACTAGGGCAGTCACCAATCTGAATACAAGGGAAAGCCAGTTCAGGCACCCTCTCTACTACTGCTAAGAATCTTGTCACCCTTGTGGGTTTCTGGGAGCCTCCCTAGCATCATGTTTCTTCCTAACCTCACAATGGTCCTCTCTATCAAGATATTGCCCCATCACTCTCCCGTTTAGTCCCACCCACAACTCCACCATCCTGATTCCACATGTTCCCATCCCTCTATCACCTCCCCTCTACTTCCCTTCATCCCCAGTTTTCCCAGGACATCCCATCTACTTCCTTAGAAACTTGCCCTTAGAAACAATAGAAAACACTTCAGTACTACACATGGAAAGAGATTTGAAGCAAAATCTTCAAGAAGAATGAAATTGTGAAAATTAGGTGCCACTAAATTGACCCCCAAAAGACACTTGTTTATAATATGACACCTAAATCAAGATAACAGCATTTGTTATTTTGAAAGCATTGCCCTGTTTGACTACAGCCAGGAACATGTAATTGGAGTGACTTAAATGTTTTGCCATGCCTCTCATCTCAGTGAATGGATATGAAAGAATCACAAGTCCTAATTTTGGAGTTACCAATAACTTCTAACCAGTAGAGAAATTCACAATACTGAGAATCAACTGTATGTCATCGTTTTTAAACTTGCAAAAGTACATTGCTACTTCTATTCTGTATAAAAGAATAGAGTCTGAGCAGTTATGTAACTTGCCCAAAGCTTATTAATGCTGAATCTGTTGGTGAAGAATTACTGGGTTTTCGTTACACTGTGAAATCCATTAAACATCATCCAATACCAGCTGAGAGACAGAGCAATGAAAGTCAGAGATGGAGCCCAAGCCAGAAGTCCCCAGAAAGGCTGTGTTTGTAACCACATACTAGAAACTACGGAGATTCTCTCAGCTTCTTGGAGTAGCAAGAAATGTTTGAGGGAAGAGTTTGTTTCTTACAATTCCAGGTAAAGAAATACCATTTCACAATCACTACCTTTACATCGGTTCTAGGAATTGAACTCAGGTTGGCAGTCTTGGCATCAAGTACTTTTATCCTCTGTTTCATCTTACAGGCCAGACTTAAAAATAATCTAAGATCACAATATCTTGCCTTAGTTGAGGGTAATAAAGACTATTATGAATTAGTCTGTATTTAATGTTTCAATTGCAATGGACCTTATCATAAAGGCCATACTAACTTAAATGAAACTTGAGCTAAGTGAAATGACAGATAAAGGAAAATCAGTTCAAAGAGATTCTTAATACTCTTCATGTACTCTTGTTTAGACACCCAACTGAAGGCAAGTTATAGTTTTTTTAATTATAAACTCCATAACTTAAGAGCATAAAAAATTTTCATAAATCCCTAGTCTGGGTTTTTAGGAGTGTTTTGAAGTAACTTCTGTGAAAAATAAAATGCCTTTAGAAGGAACTGAATGAACATATTTTTTCAATGTTTATAAGTAGGTTACTATTTAAGAATATAAATTTAAACCTTTGGCTTTATTTCTTTATTTTTAAGAAATCTATAGTGAGTAAGGATAGTAGTAAGGTGTTTAGATGGCGTGTAGGGTAAATCTGGTTTACCAGCAAATATGATGAGTCTCAGATATCATCATTTGAGAAAGTGCTATAAATGAGATGACATGAAAACAAAGGAAATTTAAGGAATAAAGTAACCAAGGCAGTGTTAAACCAGAAGGAGCCTTCATGCTTTTGTTTTTAAAAGCCTACCTGTGAGTTACATAGGTCCATTTTAAAAGTTGTAACCAATAGAAACACTATGTTTCATTTTGTGGAAGCCAGGTTGTAAAGCTTTAAGTAACATAGGCAGACTGTCCAAGAAATAAATCACAGGATGGTTGGCCTGACACTGGTTGATCAGGGCCATGTCTTGTGAATCATTCATGATGCATAGAGAACTATTCTCCTCCTAACTGCTAAGTCTTGCTAAAGAAATGAATAGGAAAGTGGAATGCCTGGGGGAAAGCAACAGTCCCAACAGCCTTAGAAATTGCTAACAATCAGAATATGATGCTAAATGCAATCATTTTTCTCTTCCTTTGAGTTTGGAGAGAAAGAGAGAGAGAGAGAACAATGATCTCTTCATTTCCTTGTATTACAGCATTGTTTTCTCTCTTAAAGAGAAAGAAGCATAATAAGGTTCATTTTATATGAATATATATATATATATATATATATATATATATAAGTGTAACTATAACGAGCCATTGTACGCTACAATATTCTTCCGGTGCACCAATATGTACTATATCTCAACATAAAGGCACCATAATCAGGAAAAGAGACTAAAACAAGTTTATATAATTTCTATAGCCTATTATAAATATAATACTTCTCCATCTTCTTAAGAGCAATTTGGGGGGGGGACATAGACACACCATGGTGCATGTGTGGAAGTCAGAGGAAGACTTTAAGGAGTCAGTTCTTTCCTTCCACGTTTTTATGTGCTCAGGGAATTGAACTCGGGTAATCCGGCTTGCATAATATGCACTTTAGCCCCTGATAAAGTGCTTGTCCTTCATCTTTTTTTAAGGGAATGTTTAATTAGGCTCGAGGTTTGAAGAGATGGAATGCATCGTGGTGGAGAAGGCATGGCAGAATCAGCTCCATGGCAGTGGAAGTGTGCAATTAGAACTACTTGTTTCCTTGTATCTCAGAGAAAGACCTCTTCACCACAATGTTTCTTAAAAGATTTTTGCTTATGGTAGATAAATAACCCTGTGCCTTTTCAATTTGCGGAGCAGCACTTGAAGGACACTCAGAAAGCTAGAAGAGTAGCATTGCTGCTTCTACCTATTGATCCAGCAAATATTTATTGGACTCCTTGTATGTCACTAACTGTTAGTTTAGTGTTAAAGATACAAATGAATAAGCTATGAGTCCCACTCTTAAGCACTCTTAGCCTCGGAATCATAAACAAACATCTCTACGATGAAAAGCATGAGCTGTGATAGATGCATGTATAATGTACAGTGGGACACAAAGGAGACCATCACCAATTCTGCTTGCAGGATTAAGGGAAAGCTTCAGGGAAGACAAACTGAGCCAGAACCTGAGTAATGAGTTGGTACCAAAGTAACTCTTCCCCTTACAGGCAAGTGGTCTATCTCCAAACTCTAGTGATATCGATGAAATAGAGGAAAAGTGTTTGACCACTTAAAACTGGCTTGTATATTTTTATTCTGTAAATGTCCATACATAAAACTAAGTATAAAAACGGTATGCTTTTATCCTATTACAAAAGTGAAAAATGCACATTAAATATAATCAAACCTACAATGTTGGTAGAGTCCAAATCAGCCACATTTCATTTAGTGTAATGAATGGTGCCATTTCCCAGAAGCCAAACTGCTGACGTCGCATCTCCCCTCTTCCTGCTTTAGCTAGTGAATATGTGCAAAGTAATGTGCTCAAAAAGAGCACAGCATGGGAGAGCTCATGATGAAAAACTACAATTGCATTCTCTGGAAAAAAAACTTTTACTCCTGCCCTTGTGTCTGATGGGTACTACTACACTTCCCAGTAAATTGCTTATATGCACACTTTAATTTATTTAACAACCTTAAGATTGTCAAACTATTTTTGATTTGTACATGTAGAATTAGTTGACTCACCTACTCTTCACTTCTCTTCTCTATTATACTCCACCTAAGATAATAAATAGCAAGTGTGGTCACCTCTGTAACATTAGATAGCATTATCTACTTCCCTGTGTGGAACTATCAATCATATGCTCCTTTCCTCTTCTCCCCATTTTGTTAAACAACAACAATGCTCTCTCAGATCACTGATTCTTCCTTCTCTTTCATTTCCCAATTATTGTCATTTATACTCTTCTTTTAGCAAGATGAAATTTATGTTCTAATTTGTAGCTGCAAATTAATAAGGCTATTATTATTAGTTTACATATTGATTCTAAGGGGTAAAATCCAAGAAGCTTTGCAAATATTGCTTAAACCAAAGATGTTTGCCCTAGAACTAAATGTTGATTGTCCAAATATTGTCAGACGACCTTGTTTATTCAAAACTCATCACTACATGTGCACAGTGGTTTCATATTTCCTCCAGGGAGTTTTAAATTGAAATGTTATTTTCCTCAGAACTTTGAAATTCTTGTGCTAACAAATTTTTTATAAAGTATATAACTAAGTTTATCTGTGATAGGCATGATTTACATCTATTACCAAGGAGACATGCAAGTGAAATGTCCTGGCTGGACAGTAAATTACATGGACCTCATAGCAACTAGCACCTGCTAAAAGAAAGATTGGAGTTGATCTTTGTTTCCGTCTCAGGAACATATCTTGTCTTCAGAAATGTTTAGATTTTTCTCTTTGTCATTGTTGTTTCCTGCCCAAAAAAATTCAGAGAATATGGAAACATTTTTTTCCATTTGTTGTGATGATTGTTACATTACCTTTGTCTCCAATAAATGGAACATGTCTCCTTCATGGTTTTGTCAATATAAAATACCCACTTGGGAAATTACTGGAAAGAAGCATGCACACACCCAAATCTCATGGATCAAATCATGATTATTTATTATGCCAAAAGTTTCAGCCCGTGTTAATATTTTCCAGTACCACAGAAGAAAAATGGTAACATTTCTAATAGACAGGGAGAAATTGATGCTGATTCCAAAAATCACAAAACCGATACCTGGGAGTGAGGATTAGGATTGAACAATGTGTTTAAAAGTCACGTCTCTTCCTTCATTTTCCTTCCACAAATTATTGTAACATTTCAGCCCTCACATTGCAGAATAACTTGAAAGGATAGGCAAAAGTAGAAAAACACTCCAATGTCATGGGACATTTCTTGTTGATTATACCACTCGGAAGAGAGAGATCTAATAAAATGAAATATTAAAATGTCATTCTTGAAACTCTACCAGAATCCTGTGGCCACTGGTGCACAAAATATACTCTTTCCGTCCAACAAATTGTAGCTTTGGAAGCTAAAAGTGGTTATTTAAGTATTTAGCCTCAAACAGTTTAGAGAATTCCCAAGGGATTCTCCTTAGTACTTTCCAGGGGATATCTCCCTGATCTGGCATTGGTAGATACTTTACCAGAAGGTTTAAGCAGGCCCTCGAATCTATATGCATCAGAAGTTCTTAGAATAAGCTGATCCCAGAGATTGTAGAGACTTAGGCCTGGGATACTGATACTCTAATAGAGTACCATTTCTCTTCCATGATACTAAATTGCTGAGCCACCAGGAAGATTTAGATATCAACTTGAACCTAACAAAGATAAGCTTTCCTGTGTATACATAATAAGAGGGAAATCTCATACTACAGGTATAAAAGATCACCAATATTGTATTGTACACTGTGATAAATCACCCACATTTCCCATCAGAGACTACACCCGCAGCTGCTGGGAATGTTTCAGACTGTTAACCCCTATCAGAGTTTGCCTCAGCTGAATCTACCATGGTGGGCTAACGCAAACATTCCTCCCCAGAAAAACCTCTTCTAATGATGATCTTCCAAGATAAATCTAGATCCAGACCGTAGGCTTATCCCCTAGACAACTTTGAATGAACATCCCAGCTTGAAAGCTCCCATAGAATTAGAGAACTGCATTTCAGTTCAACCCTTTCTACGCCAATATTTATTCTCTCCATACAATTTGAACTCAATCACAGATAATAAATGCCTCTACCTTAAGTCCAGCTTCCATCTGGTACCACCTAATTCTGTTTCCCAGGAAACCCAATTTGAAACAAATGGGGAAAACTTCCAAGTTCTTTGTCCAAAATCATCCTTGGTACCTTCAAACCTGTGGAAGAAGCCTATTGACGCCTGCATAAGATTTCAAAGTTGGCTCAGTAGTAGCATATCATTAGAATCTCAGACCCACATTGAGTTGGGAATGGTTTTATTTGTTTTACAGATGTGGAATGTCAGTCTTAAAAGTGTCGCAAGACTAAAAATGAATCATTTCACCAAGCCCCTGTTGGGAATTGTAATGATGATGGTATAAAGAATAGCCTTCCGGTTGGGAGCCCTAAGTTTGAATGTAACATTTGGTATGAACTTTCCATTGTCATTGTAACAAATGGCACATACCTTGTAATAACCCAAATAGATTATCTTATGTCTCTGTATTTCAGAATCTTGGTGAAGTTAGCTTGTTCCTCAACTTCCTGTTTCACAACTCAAACTGCTGGCCAAAGAGGAAGCTTTGAGAAAAATCAATTTCTAGGCTTATTGAAATAATTTACTTCTTTGTGATTGTTGGAATGAAACCCCAATTTCCTTGCGCCTCTGTTTCTTCTCATGCTCTCCATCTTCTCATATCTCATCACTTTACTTTGGTCTCTTGAAGGGGTGTGGTCTTGACCATTTCGACTTGTGACCACGCCCCACCATTAGCTAATTATGCCACCCCTCAATTAATTAATGGGGATGGACCACCAGGTCCCAAGAGAGGTATAAAATGGGAGGCCCACGTGGAAAGCTCTCGCTGCGCGGATCACCGACCTGCCTGCTTCCTTGGGGGAGCTCTCTCTCTGGTATAGTAATCTGTGTGTATTTTGGCCTTTTATTAAACTTGTGTGACCTTAATAGAATTGTCACAGTCTCTTTTGGTACTTCTTTGGCCTTCCCCTTCCATGGCATCTTCTTTCCTTGTTCATAAGGGTTCATGTGATTATGATGGACTTGCTTGAGTAATCCTGGTTACCATGGTCAGGACCCATTTTCAGAATTTCATCGGCAATACCTACATCAGTGACAATACCTACATCAGTGTTCCAATGAATAAACTGGAATTGGGAATATAGGAGAGGCACTTTTAGAATTTGGCCTACCACATCTAAAGGCCTGTATGTAAAGGAAATGACAGTCCCAATGATCTATGAAGCAGGGTATGTCCAACATATTGGGTATTGCTAACTTTGGTCACTGCTTCTAAGAACTTGATACGTTAGGGTGGAGCAGTAGAGAAAATCCAACAAATAACATAACATTTTTACACTGACCCCTCATCTTCTTGAGATACACCCCTCCATGGAACGAATACCATACATTGTTCTTTATGGGCAGTATTTCCCAACTTTTGTCATGATAGTATTCACCCAGTTCCCAGGACTCTCCTCTCTAAGTCATATCCCATGAACTCCATCTGGGATATGGTCCTAAGGAATTCATATTTCTTTCTTTTTTTTAAAATATGTATTTATTTATTATGTATACAACATTCTTCCATGTATTCTTGTATGCCAGAAGAGGGCACCAGATCTCATTATAGATGGCTGTGAGCCACCATGTGGTTACTGGGAATTGAACTCAGGACCTCTGGAAGAGCAGTCAGTGCTCTTAACCTCTGAGCCATCTCTCCAGCCCCCAGGAATTCATATTTCTTAACAAACCTCCAGATCATCTTACCCTGAAGGAAGAGAGAGAGGTACATTTTCATAAGACCCAGATTGTGGCCAGCCAGTAAGTCTCTGTATTTGCTGTTCTCTCTGCCTGAGTTACAATTCCTCATGTTCTTTTCAGTTTTAACTCCTCCCAATTTTTCCAAACCTTTTGTGTCCCTTTCTCCCAAGAAGAACTTTCTCTGACTGTCTTATCTACTCAAGACTGTCCTCTACCTAATTATATTTTATCCCCTGACTGCTTTCATTTCCTGCACAGTCGATCATAATCTGCACATGTTTTATTAAAACATATACTTCTTTCTTATCTACCTCCAAAACTAGCATATAATATTGAACAAGACAAGGACACTTTGTATCTGTCTCATGTCTAGTGAACTGCTCGATGTTCAAGAAGTGGTCACTGAATAAATGAATGAATGAACGAACGAACAGCAATGAATTCATGAGTGTCAAACCGCACTCTTTAATCAGTCAAAGTCTGTGAGAATATAAACACTACCTAGGAGCCCATTTGTTGATTCCTCTATTTTCCCAATAAGAATATGAGGGGGAAAACTTCAACCAATTTGGATGAATAAACTTTTGATATGCCAATCCAATAGTCAGTCAACAGATAAGTGACTTGTGCAACGCTCATATTTCAAATATTAAAGAAAAGTAAAACATTTTGTTTTACTAGCATTTATTGAATTCACTAGCTATCTAACCATATGGTGGCTTGTTATCATTGTTATTTACTTAAGTAAGAACACAAATGTGTGTAGAATTTTATATAAACAACATTGGGTAACCTAAACTGTGGGTTAAAATCATCAGGAGCTTTTCTCTTGGTTATTGCAGGTGCTGAGTATAAGTTCTACAACTTTGCCAGCTTATGTTTCCATTAAACTGATTTGGCTGACATATGTTATGGAATTCATGAGACTGAGCAAAGGGTGTGTTTTCTTCTTCCTTCACCAGGTCCTAAAAGTCTTTTCTATCTTTTTCTCTCTTCTGTGCACCCAAAGGCTAACATTATGAGCTACATCACTCAGCTTTCCGTGTCACTGACTTGTGCTCATTTCCACCTAACAGAAAATGCCTGGAGAGTAAAAAGGAAAGAGAAGACTTTAACATAGCAAAGTTATTGTTCCACTGGATCTCTCCCATACCATTCTTCTAATAGCAAAACTCCTGTTAGGAAGGACAGTGAGCTGGTTCAGAGGGCAGAGGGGCTAGCTGAGGAACCCTGGTGATCTGAGTTCTACACCCAAAACTCACATAAATGTGGAAGGAGAGAACCAGCTCCTCAGAGTTGTCCTCTGACATCCACACACATGCTGTGGTCCATACACACCTCCCCCCACACATCAAATACCCACACACAATGATAATAAATTAATAAAAAAATCTAAAATTCTTTGTTAGGGTCCCCTCTTCACTGCGTGTGGTAGCTGCATTCCCTGTTTGCCTCAATGGATGTTCAAAGTGCCCTGATGGTGTACACACTCTATATTAGTCACTTGTTACTCTGACAAAATACACTGACAAAACAACTTAAAGAAGGAAGGGGGAGATTTAGTCACAGTTCCAGGGTACATTTCTTCCAACAGGGCCTATGACATGACTGTGACAGCTGGACATTGAAGTAACTGGTCACTTTGCACACAGTCTAAAAGCAGAGAGAGGAATACTAGGGATTAGCACTCCTTCTTTTTATTCAGTATGTCACTGGAGCCCTTGGGATAGACTCTAGTACTTCAACAAAGCTCATTCACATAAGCATGTATCATTTTACCTCCTTTCAGAGAGTCTGCTTCACACAAATGGGGTTTAAATTGTTATGCCTATTGATGTGTCTCAACCTTTATACTAGAATTTTACAGAAGTACATGAGGACTTACATGAGAAATTCCTTGACTCTTTAGTGGGAAAAGACATCAGCAAAGTAAAACACTAACATAACCTTAGCTATGATACCTCCTAGAAATAAAAATCCCAAAAAACTAAACACTTGGTCATTCTTCCAATTTCTCATCTTTATTACTCCTAGCTAAAGTCAGTCTGCCCACATCAACTGATATAATCTAGATAACCTCTCATAGGCATATTCAGAAGTTAGCCTAATATAGATTATCTATCATGGTGACTGACAGATGGTTTTTATTCTCAGGTAATTCTAGATTCTCTCAAGTTAACAGCTAATGTTAACCATCACACACTGGTATCTCAACATTCCTCAATAGTTTCAACTTTATCCATGCTTTAAATTCACTCCTTCATTAAAAAAGATGCATCCAAAACTCCAAAGTGAGTGAACTATCTTATGCTTGAATTCTGACCTATATTCATTTTTCTCATGTGCAATAAAGAGGCTAGAGAAGCTGGAGGGGGGGCAATTCCCTGGGATATTGTCTCCTGCCAGCTGTTTGTGACCACCAAGGATGGCAGGCAAATGCCTTCCTTGGGTCTTTTCTTCTGTCTTCTTACTTCTGGTGTTTTAAAAGATAGAGGATGGCAAAATAAAGATAGTTTACAATTGGACAGAAATTTTCTTTTCTACTAAGAAATTAGACCCAAGAGCTTGAAGCTAATTTGAATTTCTATAAATGAGAAAGCTTAGCTTGAGTACTTACTTTTGAATGCCTAATTGTTCAGCTTTGGAGCGTTTTCATTTATTTTTGAATGATAATAAATCATTTGAGTAGCCTACTTTGTTTATAAAGTGCTTCATTTGGCTATATTTCAAGAAATGCAACATGGCAAACAATACTTGTAATATGAATGGTTCAGAAAACAAACAAAGAGCTGATAGAGCCTCCATTCTTTGAATCAATATAAATGGACTGTAGTTCTTGAATAAAGCTTTCCAGATAAGCATGTATCATTTTACATAATTGCAAGGAGTCTGCTTCCAACAAATGGGTTGTAAAATCCCTTATGCCCGTTGATGTGATTCAATTTTTATACTAGGATTTTATAGGAATAAATAAGGACTTATACATGGAAAATCTTTGGCTTTTTAGTAGAAAGATATCAATAAATTGGAAACACTAATATAGCCTTAACTCTAACACATTCTAGAAATAAAAAATTCCAGCAAGCTAATTCACTTGATCGTGCTTCAGGTTTCTCATATTTTTTTTTTAAATTTTATTTATTATGTATGCAGTGCTCTGCCTGTATGTACCCCTGCAGGCCAGAAGAGGGCACCAGATCTCATTACAGATGGTTGTGAGCCACCATGTGGTTGCTGGGAATTGAACTCAGGACCTTTGGAAGAGCAGGCAGTGCTCTTAACAGCTGAGCCATCTCTCCAGCCCCAGGTTTCTCATCTTTAAGGCAAAAGCAATAAACCTTCCAACTTCATAAACATTGAGATGGTATACCATTATTGTAAAGCAGATCTTGACACAAGAACTAGAGAACACTTAGGAGGCAACCCCTGAAAGCAGAAATTAGCAAAGTGGAGTCTGGGAAAGAGAAAATTACTACAAAATAGTATGTGCATGAGTGTGTTACCACTGTGGGTAATTTGAATTTAAACACCTCAGAAGTTCTCTTAGCATCCAGAAAATATGTTCCACACATTAGGATCAGGGCCTTGATCCACCCACATCAGAGATTTTCTTCTTGCGGTAGATGGGAATCAACATACAGGCCCACAACTGGACAATGTGCAGATAATGTGAGACTTTGGAGCAGTCAAACCTAAATTGGATGCCTCCATCAAACCTCTCCTCTCAAGGCTCAGGGGTCTATGTAGAAGAGGAGGTGGAAAGATTGTAAGAGCCAGAGGAGATATATAACTCCAAGGAAATAGTATCTTCCAGATACAAGACTAGTGTGCACATGAAGTTGCAGAGACTATGACAACACACACCAGACCTGCTCCAGTTCAAACCAGAAAAAATGTCAGCAAGAAGAAGGAGAAATGCACACAAAATGCTATTTGCAATTGATACCTGCTGGCAAAGGGAAAACCAGTTTTCTCCAATGTATTGGGTATAACTCATCCACACTCCAGGGCAAACCTCACACCCATGAGCAGTTGACCAACACAAAATGAACCCAATGGTATTTTTGTGGACTTTGTTGTTGTCATTTTACTTTGTGTTGTCAATTTTTTTAACTTTTATTGTGCTCTCATTTTTAACTTTTATTTTGCTTACATTCTAACCACAGTTTCCCCTCCCTCCACTCCTCCCTGTCCCTTTCTCCACTTTCTGTCTCCCCCAGATCAACTCCTCCTCCCTTTCTCTTCAACAAAAGGCAGACCTCTCAGGGACATCCACTAAACATGGTCTAACAAGAAACAATAAGACTGAGCACAAACCCTGGCTATCTTTTATAACAAGACAAGATTCCTATCAGTGGGACCTGATAGGAGCAGATGAAGATACACTCAGCAAATATTAGGTGGAGCCGGGGGGGGGGGCAACGGAAAAAGGAAAAAGGTCATAGGGATCAAGGACACAACAAAAATGTGGCCCACAAATCAACTAAGCAGACCTCATAGGGGCACACAGAGACTAAAGTGACAAACATGGACGTTTTCTGTATGTGTATGAACTAAGTCCCCTACATATATGTGTTAGAGTTGTATAGCTTGTTGTTTTTGTGGGATTCCAAACACTGAGAATAGGAAGGTGTCTCTAACTCTTTTGTCTGCTTTTGGGACCCTCTTCCTCCTAGTGGCTTTCCTCTCCCAGCCTTGAAATCCTTGATATGAGGGTTTGTTTGGGCATTTTTTTTGTTTTATTGGTCTTTTTCCTGTTTATTTTTATTTTTGTGGAGGTTTTTTTCTTTCTTAGTTTTTGTTTATTTGCTTTTGGTGTTTTTTTTAGAGTTTTTGTTTTGTTTTGTTTTGTGAGAGAGACATAACTTAAAATTCGGTGGGTAAGGAGGGGGGGAGGAACTGGGAAGACTTGGGACAGGAGAAAACATGATAGAAATATATTGTATGGAAAAAATTTAATAATAAAAAATGTTTCTCATAACTGTTCTGAAGCCAGGTGGTTAGTCATTGACCAAAGCATTTGTTCAATTAATTTCTACTTGTGGAAGATTGCTACCAGATGTCAACTCTCTAGCACTTCTTCTTTTAGTCATGTTTATACAGGTGTTGAGAGGCTCCTCTGGAACCCTGAGACAAAAAAAGTGAGTGTTTCATCTCTTTAAGATTGAACACATTTAGGGCACAGAAAACTGTACACCACAAAGGCTTTGGATGTACTATGGGCCAATGTTTATATCGCAAAAAAATATAGTTTAAATAGGTTTGTTTAGGGCCAAAACTAAGGCAAATGTGGTAGAGAAGGTAAAAGAGGAAGGTTTTGAAACACATCTGAGATCCACGTAGCACAATTGATGACTACCGAAAAGAAAAGGAAAGAAAAGAAAAATGTGGAATAAGCTTTATAGTTCTATTAAATGGGAATGAAGACAATTTCCTTTTTCATAGTAGAATGGGTAGCAATATGAGTCATGCAGAATTATGTTGGAATTAGGAGCATTTACTTCTCTCTGTGTCTTATGTTTTCTACTACATGGATAGTAGATATCCATGAGTGTGCTCTTTCAGACCTCTTCATCTGAGAACAACTTCTTTGTCTGACATGAGATAAGAAAATGTGCTTGCACAACTCTGTTCTTGCCTCATCTCCCTTTCCCATGTTAACCTGTTCTGCTGGTTCATTTTAATTATCAACTGGACACAATCTAGAATCACATGATAAGAGTCTTAATGAAGGGTTATCTAATTTGGATCAGCTCATGGAAAGGTCTTTGAAGGTTTGCCTTGATTATGTGAAGATAAAACATGACTAATAGAAGCTCAGGGCCTGAAATTTGGGTTCAACATGAAGGTCAGAAAAACAAAGCAGCCAGTCACTGACTCTTACCTCTACCTCAGTCCAAAATGGCAATCCTGCCTCAGGAATCTTAGAATGAGACTGTGTCTGTGAGTTGTCTCCTCCCATTCCTCGCTAGGGCTAAGATTAAAGACCTGTAACCATGGGATTAAAGGCATCCACCGCCCAGTTTCTATGGCAACTAGTGTGGCTACTGGGATTAAAGGTGTGTGTCACCACTGCCTGGTCTGTAAGGCTGAGTAGTGGGTCTGTTTTACTCTCTGATCTTCAGGAAAACTTTATCTATTAAAATACAATTGAAATATCATTACAGGAAGACCCAGCCCACTGTAGGTGCTGGCATGGATTTGGTTTCTGGACTGTATGAGTAGAAAAAGTGTACTAAGTAATAAATATGCATACATTTATTTCTTTCTGCTCCTGTCTGTGGTTGAGATGGAACTATCTACTTCAAGTTCCTGCCTTAACTTACTCGAAATAATGAAACTAGAAGCCAAGTAAATCCTTTTCGAAAGGATATTTGATGACAGCAACTGGAAATTAAACTAGGTTAGCTACCTGTAGAGAATATTGTAGTTTGCTTGCCTTCATCCCTATTCTTGTATACAAAGTTTGTGGTTGCTAGGACTACACATCGATTAAAACATTCAGCCTGATTTATTATGCCAATCAATGTGAAAAACTCCATTTGTCACTTGGGAGGCAGAAGCGGGAGAATATCTGAGTTCCAGGAAAGTCAGGACTGTTACACAGAAAAATTCTGTCTCAAAAACTAAAAAAAAAAAAGAAAGAAAAATAACTCCATTCATGGGCCATCAAGATGTCAAGATGACTCAGCAGATGAAAGTGCTTGCTGTACAAGTCTAATGACCTGAGTTCAATCCTCCAGAATCCATGGTGCAAGGAGGAAACAGAGTGAAAGTTAATTTTGACCTCCACATGTAGGCAGTGGTATACAAATGCCAAACACACACACACACACACACACACACACACACACACACACTGACAAGAACAACAAAACAATAATAACAATTTTAAAACTCAAAAAAGAAATTCACTTATCTTAAAATACAAGCCACATTCTTGAATATCCTAAATGTTGACTTTCCTTGTGGTTTTTGACCCTGGTAATATATAAAGATGCTGCTAGTACTTCTGAACCCCTCACAAATAAACACCAACTAGAAAAAGCTACCAAAGTCAGCAGATAAAGTACAGTTCATTTTAGAAAGGCCTTGGTAGTAAACAAGAGAACCTTGGCAATGTTTTAGGAATATGCTATGTTTGGAAAAATTGAGAAGTTAGAGAATTCACATTTCTAGGAACTTCACAGACAAAAAGAGTCACATTTCTGGAAAATGGCCTCAATCGACCAACATTCAATAATATTTAATCAGAGTACAGAGGCAGAATAAATTTGAATTCTGGAAATATAAAAGGATAGGGAAAGCAAAATATTTCACTTTTCAATAGAATGCCTTTTTAGGACATCAAATTTACCAAAAGGGACAGTATTTTCTGGCTATTTCTCTTTCAGGGCCAGACAACCAATTTTCTCTGTTACCAGGCATCTTGGCAGAATTATCTCTTTTTGCTTGAAAGGGCTGTAGGAAATAAATCCAGCTCCCTTATTTTTCTGTCCCCTGAAACCAGGGTAGACAAAGAAAGGGTCATAAAGGGTCAGCTTGGAAATATTTAGGGTCTTACAGGGTTTGCACCACAATTCAACTCTGTCATTATATCACTGAAAGCAACCATCGATAGTATCTTAACAGAATGGAAATGACTGTGTGTCAAAAAATACATGATTTGAATAAAATAGACACTGTACTAGATTCCACTTGCAGGCTGTCTGCCATACTCTGCTTTAACCCAATGATCCTTAAAATAAGATGTGAAGGATAACACCTGTCCAAAACAAGAATTTGTCATTGTCTACAATAAAATAGTACAGAAGCTAATAGTCAACGTTAAAAGGTCTTTATCACAGCGACATAAAAGCAGATGAGAATGAAAGGTTACTCAATTCCTTCTGCAATGGCACCTCCCTATAATACACAGATTTCACAGTCTACAAGAATGACTTCATGCTTTTTAGCCTTGAAGCATAGGATCACAGCTGTGGTCTTGAGTTTTTGAGTCTTTTCACAGAATTAGATGATGACATGCTAAATGATTTTCTGTCAGGGTATAGAATAGATTCCTTCAATCTCTTAACTCTGCTCATATGTCTAGTCTCATTAGGATCCAGGATGTTCCTCAATACCAGCCTGCCCTTTCTCAATTATTTGTTTAGGATCGTGCAACTTTTATAACTTGAATAGATGTGAAAAAAAACTAGAAACAAAAATCAATGCCAGGTATTTGGCAGAGTTGCTGTATTATAAGGATAATCCGTGTCTCTCAGTGAAACAAAAAGTGCATTATTCCAAATACTGTATCTCCCCTTCTTTTTCTTACTCTACACAAATAAATTTTCAGTCCACAGTTACATAGGACACACACATGCATGTATGCACACACACAGAGATAGTATTAAAATCCAGTGAGTAATGAGGAAAAATGTAATGTCAGCGTAAGATAGAGCTGCTAACATAATTTGCAGAGGGCTCTTAGAGGCCTGCGCGTCTAAATAATGCCAAAGAAGAGAAAGTGGGAAATAGCCTGCAATACATGGGCACAGGAGACCAGTTCCTATGTAAAACCTCAGTGGCACAGACAATAAAAACAACAATAAATAACTGGGAACTCCTGAAACTGAGAAGTTTCTGTAAAGCAAAAGACACAGTCATTAAGACAAAAAGGCATCCTACTAAATGGGAGAAGATCT
>JAQHUG010000368.1:1759930-1771181 GCA_028555095.1 Dicrostonyx torquatus
TTCATTGACTGTGTCAGTAAGATCAGCTTAAAGAATGGTTACTTTAAAATGAAAGAAAAATATCAATTCCTAAGTGAAAAAGAAGACTTTGGTTAATACAATTGAGCTGGTGAGATAAAACGACCTCAGAACAGTAGGTCAAGGATAAGTTTTAGACATAGTTGTTTAAATTTTATTTTGAGGACATTTAAATGCTTAACAGTCTCAATTTAGATTTTACTAATTTAGTGGCATTGGTGAATGATTTGTTTACTTTGGGTCAATGTTTGCTCTGAATAAACTCTACATAGAGCAAAGATAATTAATGTTACACATTTATTATGGGCTTTGGTTCATATCTGTGAACTTATTTTTAGTTTTATAGCTTTCTTTTTATTTTCATTAAATAGCGTCCAGAAGAACCTTTATTAGGTGACATGGTAAACTTACGTGCTCTATTTTGTTTCTAAATATGTGTATGAAACAAATAACACTTGTTAAGAAGTGTCCCATAATTTGGATATCCTATGGTTCTGGTGAGTCATTTCATTTAATTAGTTCACAACCCTGAGTTTTGATTGGTTGTGGTTTTCTGTAATGGTCTCTGTATGCTTCAAAGAGAAGTTTCCTTGTAGTGGTGAGGACTAAACTTATCTGTGGGTATAAGGACACATATATAGAACGCATTTAGCAGTCACGTTGGTTTAAAAAAGTGGCAGTTGTAGGTGCTTCTCCAAAATTCATTACTTCACTTGCCCTGGGTGACTAGATGTCCAGGATCAGGCATGGTATCCATCTTGTGGGCTGGATCTTAAGTACAATGAGAGAGCTATAGGTCACCACTCAGGTATGTATGTTACTACTGCACCCTTAGGGTTATCAAGCCATGCTGGGCATTGATGTGCTTCAGAAGTATCATAGCTGGGTAGGACTGTTGGTTGTTTCTCTCCTTTGGAAGCATGCATGATACCTTCTACTACTATGAAAGCTAGTCATCAAGGAAGAAGGTTTCAAATCAGTTCTGTCTCAGGGATCTCTGATCTCTGTGTCTGAAGTACATGGTGTCTTCATCAGTAGGTACTTATCTTCCACTTCTGGGAGACAACCAAAGGCAATATCAATAGGCTCTAATGTGTATTAGTATCTAGAATATATTACAAAGTTAAAAATTAAAGAGATTTTTTAAATGACCCATAAAAAAATGGGCCCAGGACCTAATCAGACAGTTCTCAAAAGAAAAAACAAAGAAGAAATGTTTCAAAAACTGTTCATTGGCCGGGCGGTGGTGGCGCACGCCTTTAATCCCAGCACTCGGGAGGCAGAGGCAGGTGGATCTTTGTGAGTTTGAGACCAGCCTAGTCTACAAGAGCTAGTTCCAGCGTAGGCTCCAAAGCCACAGAGAAACCCTGTCTCGAAAAACAAAAAAAAATAACTGTTCATCATACATAGAAATTAGAGAAATGTAAATCAAAACAATTTTGGTATTTCATCTTACCCCAATCAGAATAGCAAATATCAACAAAACAACCAACAACAAATGCTGGAAGGGGTAAGGGGAGAAAACCCTCATTGACTGTTGATGGGACTGTAAACTGATACAGCCACTCTGAGCATAAGTGTGGAGAATTTTAAAGTGCTAAAAATAAATAAAACAGAGCTAAAAATAAATCAACAATAGGGTCCAACTATAACCAGCTTTGGCATGTACTCAAAGGACTCAGCATCCTGCTCTACAGACTTGTTCAGACAAGCTCAGGCTCGCTCACTGCTACTTTATTCACAATAGCCAGGAAATAGAAACAACCTAAAAGTCCTACAACTAACATACACAATGGAATACTATTCAAATGTAAAGAAAAGTGAAATAATGATTGTAGTAAGCTTTCCTGTGGACTCTCTTGGACCACCGGCCCACAAATAATGGCATGGAGACTTATTATTAATTATGAAAGCTTGGGCTTAGTTTAGACTTTTTCCCAACTAGTTCTTATAACGTAAATTAGCCTGTTTTTATAAATTTACGTTCTATCACATAACTCAGTTACCTCTCCTCTCTACTGACATGTTTTGCACCTCTCTGGTCTTCCTGCCTCTCTTCTTCCCAGAGTTCTCTCTCTCCCCCAGAAGTCCTGCCAATATATACTCTCCTGCCTAGCTATTGACTGTTCAGCAGTGACACATCTTCACAGAGTGAAAACAAATATTCTACAACACATAAACTTTGCCAACAAATGGATGGAACTAGAAAAGCTCATATTCAATAAGGTAACTCAGACCCAGAAAGACAAGCATCCCATTTTCTCTCTCAGCTGATATTCTTAACTCTAAATCTTCAGATGTGAGTAACTGCAGAAACTAGGAAAGCAAAGAGAGAACCAACCATTACAGGGCTAGTGATGGAGCAATAGAGAGTAAGAAAGTGCTGCAAGGGATTTGATAGGGGAAATGGGAAAATGGTGTGGACTTTAATTTGGGCGTGGGGACAGATAATTACAGATGAAGGAGAAAGGAAAGTAAGACAATAGTGAAGATATCTGAATACGCCATAAAGAAGCATACTGTTACCTAGCTAAAACATTATAATACATGCAACTCTGTATATAAACATATATATGTAGTTTAAATGATTTTTTTAACCTGGGCTGACAAGTCTCTCTCCAAGATTTAACAAAAACCACAACATGAGGCATGAGAGGCCCACTTTGGAGTGCTGGTCAGGGTTGCCCAAGGGACTCTCAGTATATTAGTGACTAGGAATTTTTAATTACTATATTGTTTATATCCAGAGTATTAAAACTATGTAGGTATACACTTAGTTAAAATATTCACTAAGAGGGAATTAAAAAGGTGGAGTTACTGTGGGAAACACTATTGAGTCTCTCCAAAAATAAGAACAAAGTTATCATATGATTTACCAGTCCTACTTCTGAGAATATATTCAAAATAATAATAAATGAGATTTCACAGATATGTTTTCAATAGTCACATTCATAGTAATATTAGTCAAAAAGCCAAAAGCCAAGAGGTATATGCAACTCAAATATCCATTGATTGATAAATTGGTAAGAAAATGGGGTGAATATGTATAATAAGGTATCATTTAATCTCAAAATACAAAAAAATCCTGTCACATGGCACCACATGGATAAAATTTGAGGGCATTATGCTAAGTGAGATAAACTAACAAAAACTAAAAATACTACATAATTCTAATTCTCAAAGCTATTTTACAAGAAGAAAAATTGTAGAGATATACTGCATAATAATATAAGTATATTTAATGCTACTGAACTGTAGCATTATAAATGAGTAAAGTAGTACATTTTATGTTTTCTAGCATAATTTTAAGAATTTATTAAATTTAGAAAGTATACACTAATCCTCCCCATATACCATAATGGAGATCCAATAGGAAGTATGCTCTAAAGACAACATAGACTATAGCCCTGTGTGGGGAGTGAGTATGCCCCCTACACAGATAAGCATTCACGACATAAGCACAGCCATGTCAAGGATCTCAAGGACTCAGGCTCCTGGGAATTACAATAACATCTATGGTGATGTTTGGCTTGTGCTATAAAAATAAAGCTTGCCTAAGGATCAGAGTGTGGAGTGAGCCACTATTTAGCCTTAGAGGTGGCACACACCATTAATCCCAGAATTTGGAAGGCAGAGGCAAATGGATCTCTGTGAGTTCAAGGCCACCCTGGGATATACAAAATTGATTCCATCTAAAAGAGAAGTAGAACCAGGTATTGTTGCCTCACACCTTTAATCCCAGTACTTGGGAGTCACATTCCTTTAATCCCAGCACTAGGTACATTGAGACAGGAAGGGATAAGGCTGTGTGGAGAGAGGAATATAAGGCGGAAGGAGACAGAAGCAGACCATTAATTCTGAGGATTTGTGGAGACAGGATATTGCCCACTTTGGTCTGAGGATTTTAGAGGTAAGAACTGGTGGCTGGCTGCTTTGCTTCTCTGATGTTTCAATTTTCACCCCTTAATAGCTGACTCTGGGCTTTTATTATTAAGACCAATTAGAATTTGCACTACAAACTTCTCCAAGTCAGGCTCAAGGTAATGGCAAAACCTTCCCCTGGTCCAAGCATGGTGTTGACAACATGTAAAAAACTATCAGCCAGAGCTTTCTTCTCTGTCATGATTACAGCCTGAGATTGCTCCCCTACAGAGACCTCCTCAACCTTGGTCCAGTGGTGTAGGAGGGTCCTTCTGTATTTCTGTTGCTTTCATTGGTTGAATAAAGAAACTGCCTTGGCCTTTTGATAGGGCAGCCCTTAAGTGGGCAGAGTAGACAGAACGAAAGGCTGGGAGAGAAAAGGCACTGGGGCAGACACCATGCTGTTCCTGCCCAAGGTGGACACTGGTTAGAATCTTCTCAGTAAGACCACTACCTCATGGTGACTTACAGACTTTTAGAAATGGGCTAAATCAAGATGTAAGAGTTAGCCAAGAGGAGGCTAGATATAATGGGCCAGGCAGTAATTTAATTAATACAATTTCCATGTGGTTATTTCAGGTATACGCTAGCCATGCGGCCGGGAGCCAGGCAGGATGGAACAAGGGGCCCCACTCTCATTACTACAGTTTGGCGCCCAATGTGGTAAACTGACTCCACTTAAAAACCTGAGAGGGCTTAAAAAGGAGAGAGAGAATTTAACACAGCTTTTTGCTGTTTGTGGATGGCATGCCACAGAGAGATTTCCTGATTCACCAATATCAGCAGATAAAAATGCTGTGACAGTTTTAAAATGAGGCTTCCTGGGCCCTGCCACTGGTACAAGCTCCGGCTATGGACCATTGTGGGCTCGGATGTTTGCCCACTTGGGATCAAGAAGAAAGTAGCTGAGACCATACCTGTGGCTCAGCTCTTCCTGCATGGGTAGGCAGCAGGATCAAGTCTACTGGAAACTGGCAGTTTTGAAATGCCAGTTTCTGGGCTGTGCCACCATAGCAATCTCTGTCTGGCTCCTTACAAGAGACAGAGCTTTTGAAGTTTGAAGACAGGGTTTTGTTGAGTAAAGTGCTAGCTACAATTTGCTTGCTTGATGTTAATGTGGACTCACCGTGTGCTTGGAACTATGTGAGACCCAGGCACCAAATGACTCCGAGGCAGGAGTGGCTCTGCCATGCTGAACTGTGCTATTCTCAGGCAGGATCATAATTATCATAATAACAGCACAGTTAAGGTTTAGACTGGGCAAGAAACAGGTGGTACTATAATTACCCCTACATAGCACAAGCTAAAGTTCTTAAGAACTGCTTAGCATTTTAATAACTGCTCCTGGATAGTAAAGAATTACAGATTCACAATAGGAAAGATTCAGACATAAAAGACCTCTAAATGGGTCATAGTGTTAGATAGCCATACGTAGGCTTGGGAGAGAGAAGTAAAAGAGTATTAAAGTTAATGCCTTGAAAAAGAAAGGGTAAAGTCTTTAAAGAGACAGAATACAGACAGTTATAGATTAAAAAATAAAAATAATCCACGTAAAAATGGAAAATTCATAGAATGTCTGGATTATGTGTTTTATTGTGTTTTCTTTAAATTTTTGACTGTGAAGGAGCTAAGTCCAGAAAGACTTTTTATTGCATGGGCTGCCAAGCTAAACCACCATATATGTTTTAAGGGTATCATGACTTTCAAATTTGGGTCTAAGGATATGATGCTTTGGAATGAAGTTTCTTATTTTGTTTTCACAGAAAATGAGAACCTCTGGATTGCCTCTAGGCCAATCTGGTATGATAGACCACACCCTCCTGAAAGGTTGCAGTGAACACCTTCAAAAAATAACTTCACTCAACTGCCAACTGAAATGTACCTGCCACACAGGTTATACCATGAAAGACCTAATTAACAGCACCCCATACGGCAGGAAGTAGGTTAGAGAGAAATAACTGCACCCATATTCCCAAATATTGTTTATAAATGCTTTTCTACATTTAAAAGGAGAGATGATATAGATATGAATAATTTACATTGATATAAATTTTGCTTTGTGATATAAATGTAAGGTCAATTTTGTTATATGTATATGTATTTCTGATCTTGATTAAGATATTGTGATTTTGTAGTTCATTTAAAAATGTTAGGAAATATAGGGTGTTAATGGATAATCATCAATAATATTCAAGCTTGTAGTCATGTTAGTTAGATTTTCTAGATGTTCATAGATATATTTTAGATGGGCATTCTTCATATCTTTCAAAGACTACAGAATATGGCATTTAATGTTTCAATAACTTAGGACTTTTCATGACAATGAGACATGTCTGCTCCTGGCAGCACCAAGATACTTTAAGAGGAAGATGGGCATTGAAGAGGCTCCCTATGGAATTTGCTAGCCATTTGGGCAAGAAACTGCTCTTGCCTGGACTGCTTAAATGGACGCAAAGAACCCACAGAAAGAGGACTGCTGAACTTGCCTAAAGATGAGATGGTCTTTTAGGGTTCTTGTTTCATAAAAGAGTCTGCGAGACATTCTGCAGGACACAGAAGAATGTGACTGAACTGTCTTTGAATTTTCCTGCTTCATGGAAATGTCTGCTAGATACTATGGGCCTATAGGCTGAAGATGGATGCCCCAACAGTACAGAGGAACTTTGGGTGATTGTCCAGGCAGTAAGATGTCTCTGTCATTTCTAGAGTTTTGTAAGTTGCTTACTTCTTTTTTACTTAGGTAATATTATATCCTCCTGGAGTCTTTGATGGAGTTGAAGAATGGATAGTTGTAGTTGTAGCTTTCCTTTGTTATGATAAAAGATAAAATAGATATAAATATGGTAACTATAATTCTTGCTTGATAACTGTTTTGTTATATGTAACTTTACTATGTTAAAACGAAAGCCTATCTTTTTTGTTTAAACAGAGAAAGGGGAAATGGTATAGGAGGGTCCTTCTGTATTTCTGTTGCTTTCATTGGTTGAATAAAGAAACTGCCTTGGCTTTTTGATAGGGCAGATTTTAAGTGGGCGGAGTAGACAGAGAGAAGGCACTGGGGCAGATGCCATGCTGTTCCTGTCTAAGATGGACACTGGTTAGAATATTCTCGGTAAGACCACTACCTCGTGGTGACTTACAGACTTTTAGAAATGAGCTAAATCAAGATGTAATAGTTAGCCAAGAGGAGGCTAGATATAATGGGCCAGGCAGTAATTTAATTAATACAATTTCCATGTGGTTATTTTGGGAATAAGCTAGCCATGCAGCCGGGAGCCAGGCGGGATGGAACAAGGGGCCTGTGCTCATTACAACAGTCCAGGACCTAAAGAGATTAAGTAGCCATCTTCCTTATTCACCCATATATAATAAATGTGCTAAGTTTCCCAACTGCTGGTGCATCTTCATCAGAGAACAGAGCTTACTTCATCCCAGGTTTTTTATAAGAGTGCTGTCATTTCCTCATTCCATACTACCCATTCAGATTAATTCCAAAGTCATGCCGGTCATGGCAGTCCCAATAGACAATGATTGAATTCCGTTTATGTCATTTGACAGCTCTACTATAACAAGCAAGCTAACGTGTTCCTCAAAGCTTTGGCTCCCTCATCTATGATGAACTCATTTTGTAAGGATGTTGATCTGACTGAAACTACACATCAACCTAAAGCTTCCTGCTCAAAAACAAACAAAAAGTAGCTATAGTAGTCATCATGATGATAACAAAATGAGGACAACTTCTTGTGATGAACTACAGGAAAGAAAAAGAATTCCCAACTCTAAGGACTTTACCTACAGCTTTGCTTAAAAGACTATGGGGAAACATTACCCTAGTTTATAATTGGGTCATTTTAAGGGATGAACCTTCATCCTCTCCACTATGTCAATTATCTTCTCAGGAGTCAAATAACCTGTTCAAGTCCTGACATCAGCCTAGATGCCAATGAGTTTTGTGAACATTGGCTAGCAAGGAAAGAGTTATTGTTCAAACCTAAAGTGGAAGTTGTCTAAGCCTCTCAATTCCAATTCTGTTCTTGGTTAGATTCATCTTTGTGCTCACGTATGCTGTCTGCCATGCAGCCTATATGTACTGTGGCACACAGTCACAGATTGTAATGTTGTCCATTATAGTTACCTCAGCATTGTCTTCAGTGGGACTATTTTCACTCTTTCCCTTTGCAATACTCATTTTAAGAAAAACCTGTCATGAAGTATCATGACTTCAATGATATATTTTAAATATAGCATATTAAGTTATTGCCAAACATGAATAAATATAAAATGTAAAATACAAGATAATTTTAACAACAACTTTTGTATTGACCTTAAGAGATTAATAGAAACAAAATTCTTAAGCCAGTTTCAGGTTTTGATTATTCAGGCCAGGAGTTAAAAAACTATTCATGTAAAAAAACAGATAGTAAGTATCTTAGGTATGTAGGTCACATGGTCTATGTCACAACTCCTCAGTTTTGCCACTGAAGCATAAAGAAGCTATAGGTGACACATGAATAAATTAGTAAAGTTGTATTTGCAGATAGTGACTTGCATTCCAATGAAGTTATATGGACACCAAAACAAAAATTTCATGTACATTTTAATTATCATTAAATACTCTAATTTTGACCTTTTCAATCATTTAAAATGAAATTTTTATGTCATCAGGCTGTACAAATATAGTTTACAGACAAGATGACGTAGGTCATATTTTGCTGACACCTTATCTATATTACCTTTGAAGTGTCAACAGTACCAGCAAATGTCAGCAACGTCCATAAAATAAGACTCAAACAGACAGCATGCCCTGGAGAGGTTGTGGGGAAATGAGAACACTCCTACATTGCTGGTGGGAATGCAAACTGGTACAACCCCTTTGAATGTCAGTGTGGCAATTTCTCAGAAAATTAGGAAACAACCTTCCTCAAGACCCAGGAATACCACTTTTGGGTATATATTCAAAGGATGTTAAATCGTGCCACAAGGACATGTTCTCAGCTGTGTTCATAGCAGCATTGTTTGCCGTAGCCAGAACCTAGAAACAACCTACATGCCCCTTGACTGAAGAATGGATAAGGAAAATATAGTCCATTTACACAATGGAGTACTACACAGCAGAAAAAATTAATGACATCTTGAATTTTGCAGGCAAGTGGGTGAAGCTAGAAAACATCATTTTGAGTGAGGTAACCCAGACACAGAAAGACAATTATCACACATACTCACTCGTGTTTTTAAACATAAAGCAAAGAAAACCAGCCCACAAATAACAATCCCAGAGAACGTAGACAACAGTGAGGAATCTAAGAGAGACATACATGGATCTAATCTACATGGGAAGTAGAAAAAGAAAGATCTCCTGAATAAATTGGAAGCATGAGGACCTTGGGAGAGGGTTGAAGGAGAAGGGAGAGGCAGGGATGGGAGTAGAGAAAAATGTAGATATCTATAAAAATCAATTTTAAAAAACAGACAGCATGCTAAGACACTTGCCATCCATAGCCTCATATCCATTTTTTATGTGCTTTATGATTTCCAAGACTATCACAACATCATGATCATCATTCAATTTTCTCTTCTTTTTTCTGCCATTTCTACAATGTAAAAGCTCTCTGAGCCTAACTCCACGATCACATTCTCATGGAAGTCCTCAGTATACTTTTTTCAACATCAAAAGTAGTTTCAAATCCACCTAGTTCAAAGTCACTTTTGTAGATCTCAGCTACATGCATATATCAATGTCTCCGCATTGATTTTTATGAGTGCAGAAAATGTATCTCCTTAATAGTTATGTGTCTTCTCCAAGTCAATTCTTAATGTAGTATAGCAGGTATTTAATAACTATTTGTGAATTAGTGATTTTTTTTTTTGAGACAGGGTTTCTCTGTAGCTTTCGGAGCCTGTCCTGGAACTAGCTCTTGTAGACCAGGCTGTCCTTGAACTCACAAAGATCTGCCTGCCTCTGCCTCCCGAGTGCTGGGATTAAAGGCGTGTGCCACCACCACCCGACTGAATTAGTGATTTTATTAATATACCTAGACACATATTTGGAGATTCATTTTTTTTCTTTTTTTATTGTTTTTATTGAGCTATATATTTTACTCTGCTCTCCTCCATTCCTCCCTCCTCCTCTTCTACCCTCTTTTATGATCCCCATGCTCCCAATTTATTCAGGAAATCTTGTCGTTTTCTACTTCCCATGTAGATTAGATCCATGTATTTCTCTCTTAGTGTCCTCACTGTTGTCTAGGTTCTCTGGGGTTGTGAATTGTAAGCTGGTTTTCTTTGTTTTATATTTAACAGCCACTTATGAGTGAGTACAAATGATAATTATCTTTTCTGTGTCTGGGTTATCTCATTCTATATGATGTTTTCTATATCCACAAATTTGCCTGCAAATTTCAAGATGCCATTATTTTTTCTGCTGTGTAGAACCCCATTGTGTAAATGTGCCACAATTTTCTTATCCATTCTTTGCTAAGGGGCACACCTTCCCCTTGTTCCTCTAGAGACCTGGTGAGAAATGAGGAGGCAAGAAACTTTCTCTGAATAGTAAAACATTCCTGAAGAGCTTCCAAACATCTTGTGCTATTTGTAATCTTAGCTCTCACTCACATTGAGAGCATTGGACACACAGCTTTTATACCTTCTAAAAATAAGACTCTTATCATAAAGGAATGGTTTCTAAAATCTATGCAAGTAGGATTATAAGAAGACCACCTAATCCCACAAGCCCTTATAAAATAAGGAATTGGAGCTCAAGCTGAAGTCCCCCTTAAGCCAAGGTTGGGACACAATGTCTCTGAGCTGGAGTTCATTCAGCCACAATTGATTAAACAAACATTGCATTCTTTGGGGATAAATGCCTAAAAAGGGAAGTTCTTGGTTCAAAGTGATGTGCATTTAACTTTGTAAGAAAATAAAACTTTTTCTGAGTGGTTAAACCTTTTTAAATTTTACCAGTAATGTATGAGAGGTTCTTGACATATTCAACCATGGTCTATTCAGTGCTTTATTTTTAAACATTCTACCAGGTCTGTAGTGGTGTTTAATTGTGCCTTTAATTTTAATTTTCCTGATAACTAATGATGTTAAATAAAAGTTTACTTGTTTGCTAACCGTTCATACAGCATTCTTTTTGGAGAGTGTTTTCAAGTCTTTTGCTCAATTCTTATTAAACTCTGATTTATTTTTAAAATTGGGCTATTTGGCTTCTGCATGCAAAATTCAAGATGTCATTGTTTTTTTCCACTGAGTAGTATTCTAATGTGTATATATTCCACACTTTCTGGATCCATTCTTCCATTGAGGGGCA
>JAQHUG010000369.1:55158-68220 GCA_028555095.1 Dicrostonyx torquatus
AGAGAGAGAGAGAGAGAGAGAGAGAGAGAGAGAGAGAGAGAGAGAAACAGTCAAGAAATGGTGTAGCTATAAAGTGGCTGTGCTTTCTTTCCTTTCAGAAACTTGAGACACGTTACGATTTTGAAACTTCTGTACTACCAACATGACTAAGGTCAGATTAGGTGACAGAATATATGAATATACCAAAAATGTGTGCAAAATTCTCCAAACTTTGGAGAATGTTTCACTGGACTGTGACACCCTGGCTTTTGGGGTCCTGAAGATCCTAACACTATTTATCCCCGCCTTTGCTCCGAGATGGCTCTTGGATTTTCTACTTTCTCCCCATGTCATGGGAGTTCCACTGGCTTCCCAGCCATGAGTCAGGCCTAGAACAGATGTGCACTAAATAAATAGACTGTGGCTTGTGGCTTACCTGAGATGACACTCCGAGGCAACAAAAGTGGGAGCAAGCTGATGAAGGGAAAGAACTAGGCAAAGGAAAAGATAGCCCCTCTCCCCCATATCAGAGCCAAGGGCCTGAGCTCAGATCCTGCCTCCATCCAGAGGCCCCATGCACTCACTGCCAGTCTGTTCTGGGTCTCACTTCTAACCAGTGAAATGGGCCAGTAGGCTTTACCCTGGAGTCATTGGGAAGAGTTAAAAGGTGTTTGCAGAAACAGCGTGGATTCAATGAAAGGACAGCTCTTTTAGATTCCTGACCCTGGCTAGAGTCCAGCCTACCTTAGCAGAAAAGAATTTCTAGTTCTCTGCTCCTCCCACAAGCTGTGAGCTGAGTATGGAAACTTCGGGTCTCGGGCCTGGTGCCTAAGGGTGCTCAGTGAATCCAATGAACACATGACTGCACAGGTCACTTCTGGACCTGTTCTTGCCTTTGTAGACACATCCCAGGCTTTCCTTCCTGGTACCTCTGACATTTATATCTGCTTTTCTAGAAGAGCCTAGGAGTCACATTTCGGGAAGGCGAGTAGGAGGAAAGAGGCTTTGACTAAAAGGTTAGTGCGCATTTTTGGCTCCCACTTCCGAATCTTCCAGAATGTCTTTTATTTTTTGCCTACTTAATAATCACATAAAAAAGCCATGTCACTTTTTTTTAAATTGAAAGTCTTTATGTTAAGCCGCCCACTACAGCCATCTCAGGACGCGGTGAGGAGGGGGCGCGGACAGGTGAAGCCTGTGAGGGAAAGCGAAGGTTTAAGAGGGATGCGTGTATGTGGGGTTCTCTGCTTTGGTGGGAGTCATCGACCCGGCTCTCAGAACCTGGTAAAGCTTCACAGTCTCAGATCCCCAGGTCGGCCTCGTGCCCTTTGCGCCTCCTGCTTCCCCACCCACGGCACGAGGGCGGCGCCCCGGCGCGCTGATGTAATCCCGGCGCCTGGGCGGAAGGATATGGAACGCGGCGCTGGCTGGCGGGGCGCTGAGGCCGTTGCCAGGTAACGCAGCGGAGCCACTGCCGCGCACCGCCTCCCGCCCTCCGCCGCCAGGCGCTGGGGCCTCCGCCGCCGCCGCTGCCGCTGCCGCCCCTTTACGTAAGGCGCAGGCCAGGGCCGCCCGGCGCTCTGCAGCCGCCTGCAGCCCTCGGAGCACAAGGAGAGGCTCCCGCCCGGCAACCTTGGCAGGTAGGCGGGGGCCGGGAGCGGGACCATAGCGGGTGACTAGCTCGACAAACGCCGGGCCCGAGGACCCCGCGGGCGGCGTGCGATGAGTGCGCACAATGGGCCGCGACGGGCTGAGGCGGCCCGGCCTGAGGGACAGCGGCCGGCCGATCCTCGCCCCGCGCCCTCAGCTTTGTCCTTCGGCGGCCGGGGGCGGGCGCGGCGCGGTGAGTGGCGGGCGCGCGGGCCTATGGCGCGGGGTCGGCGAAGGTGACGGCCGAGGGCAGAAATGACAGTCCCCGGGAGTCGCCGGCCTGAGCGCGCCGCCGCCCGTACCCTCGCGGCCCGGCTTCCGGCCGGCGTCCCGGGAGCTCCCGGCGTCTCCCGCCGGCCCAGAATCAGGCTGGCTGAGCTCTAGGGAGCAGACCCCCGAACCTCGCAGCCCCTCCCTTCAGTGTTTGTCCTTCCATAGACAAGCCTTAAAGGTTTAACCAGGAGAAAGTGGAATGGAGATAAGCTGGGGAGGGGGACATGCTACTCTGGAGTCTTTTACTAAATGGGGTTCTTGATTCTCATCACCTGCTTGCCCAAGTAACTGACAATGCATTTTCCATTTCTGAGTCTTGGCTTGCTAAAGAAACGGTGGGAGAGGACTGCTGAGAAGCTGGGACGAGCAGTTTGGATAACAGGTGATGCCATGGAAAAGACCATGCAACGAAAACCCCACGCAGGGTTTCTGCTAACAGTATAGAACACAACACTTTGTCGGGTTTAGAGACTTCGGATTTAAAGGAAGGAAAAACATGCCTGTCACTCTGCATGCTGAAGGTCAAATATTCGCCCGCAGATATTTCGGGCTGAACCATTCGTAACTAGGTCTCAGGATCTTTAGGACAAAAATCATTCTGGAACTATGCCTTTGAAATGCCCATGGAGGCTCCTTGCAATGAATACTTATCTTGGATTCAGTTGCTGTTCTTACCAAATAATGTACTTTAAAATTTTATTCTTTCACAAATTCATGCATATTTATATATAATGTACTTTTATCTTCTCTTATCCAAATAATTAATTGTGATTATGTATGTATTCCTGTGTGTATGGTCATGGGTTTGGGTGCGTGAGTGTACATGTGAAGGCCAGTGGTCAACATAGGGGTCTTCACTTGCTCTACACCTTACATATTTTGAGACAGGGTCTCACTAGGTAGACCAGGCTGGCCCAGAACTTTAGAGCTCTGCCTGCCTCTGCCTCGGAAACGCTGGGATTAAAGTCATGTGCCACACACAAACCTTCAGCTCCACAGATAGGGTCTCTCACTGAACCCTGAGTTCACCAGTTGGGCTGGATCAGGTGGCTCGTATGCTTCAAGGATCCTCCCATCCGGGCCTCCCCAGTGCTGGGATTACAAGGCATGCGCTGTAGCACCTGGAAATCTGAACTTGGGGCCTTGAGATTGTGTGGCAAACATTTTCCTGACTGAGCCAGTCACAAATGTTTAAACCTATAAAAAGTAGTTAGAGCTGGGAATGTCACCCAGGTGAAGCTCAGGATTAGATTCTCAGAACCTAAAATAAAATAGGGCTTTAATTTGAGTGTAACGGGTTTTCCATGAACCTATTTTTACTTAAGAAAGTGCCACCTTAGCCAGTGAAATATCAAGAGGAGAGTTTTGCTCTTATTAAGTGTTATGGAGATGCATATATTGTTCTTTGAACATAAGGGTGCAGATTTTTAACATGGCGACATAAGGCAAATCGTTTTAAAGCATGACCAGTTTATTTGATATACAAATTATGAACATTTAAGAAACTTAAAAGGTGTTTTAGCTCAGTGGGCATGTACCTTTCCTCTGTACCTGATTTTATCCTAGGGCTCTTTAAGACTGGTGAACTTGTTATTCTTCATTTGTGTGGAAATGTACTGAGCCTGAGCTTTGCCCCCGTTTTTGTATCATTTGACTTGGAGCAGTTAGTGGCCTCTGAGCCAGTTCTGTCATCTGTGAAATGGGAAGAATGGTGACCCCTGTCTTGCAGGGTGGATAAGCAGAGAGGGATGATGTGAAGTAATTCCATCCACACTCAAGCTGCTAAAATGCTGGGTTAGTGCTGATATTTCTAAGTCCTCAGATTCCCCTACTGGCTGAAAACAGTCACTTGTCTTCAGGCCACTATTGTTTCCCCTCTACTTTGCCTGACTTTCAGGATTCTCTTCCCAAACACATGTCAGCCTCTGGCTCTGCAAGCTTCTAAGTACCTATGATTTGGGGCTTAGAATGCAGTTATATGTACCAGCAGAGTGTTGGAGACCCCTTGCAGTTCAGCCTCTGTCGTCCTCTACTGGCCAGCCCCCCTCCCCCCCGCTCCCCTCTACACACATTACTGCCCTGAACATGCCAAACAGTTTCAGATTTTTTTGATGCATATACTCTTTCTTCTGACCTGAGTGTCCCTTAACTGACACTTTCTCTAGTTTTTAAAAGTACTTATAAGATACTGTATCATCTCTGGAGCCTTTGGAAGTCCTTCAGAATTAATTCCTTCTTGCTGTAGGCCTTGTCTTCTAGTTTTCCTTCCCATTATTATACTTGTGTGTATATACTTCCCTTGGAGGCCAGAAGACATTAAACTCTGACTATGGTGCTCTTGTTATTGTTTTACTCCTAACGTCCTGCTGGGGCTTTAAACATATGGAAATGTGCCAGTGTTTGCTAAATGAAAGTCTGCCAGTTTTGAACATATTATAAGCAATTTTAATAAAGCATTAACTCCAACTAAAGTGTTGGGAATGCAGTTTTACCATGTCAAAGGTAGTTACTATTTAAAAGGTTTCTGTGCAGTTGTTTTTGGCTTCTCACATAATATGTCCTGAACGAAGCTGTCACTCTGCCATCTGTTTCTGAAGTGTCACTCTGCAGAGTGATTGTATTCTTCCCCATGTTGTGGGTAGGGGAACCAGAGTCCAAGCTGAAAACACTCCCTGTATGAAGGGGAATCCTTTCTTGATAGATGACATGGTTTTTCTTAATTTTTGGGGGGGGAGAAATTTAATATAAAACATTACTACTTTCGAGAAAATTTACTCATTAACCCATTAGCACTGGATTGGAGAGACTCGAGTTTCAGTCTTTCTGCAAATCAAGAAGTCTCACCTTGTGTTTTGCTTCGTTGTGATCTGAGTTCTTGGGACTGAACTCAGGTTTCTAGGTTTGCTTGACAAATGCTTTATCCCTGAGCCATCTTTCTGACTCTGGCGGCTTTTTTTTTTTTATGATCAACTTTTTAAAGGAAAGATTTATTTTTATTTATATGTGTGTGTGCATACACTTCTCTTGGAGGCCAAAAGACAGTGTTGGGTTTCTTTGGAGCCACAGTTACAGGCAGTTGTGATCTACCTGACTTGGGAGCTGGAAACTGAGCTCTAGTCCTAAAGAGCAGTAAATATTCTTTACTGCTGCACCACATCTTCAGCCCCAGGTACCAGATTTTTACTAGCTCTGTATTTATACTTCTGCTGTTCCTGTTCACCTCCTTTTTTTAAATTTTAGACCTACATCTGCCAACTAAGTTACATTCTCTGCCCCTCTATGCATTATTTGGTTTGGCTTAGTTTGGTTTGGGTTTTTCTGAGACAGGGTTTCTCTCTGTAACAGCCCTACCTATCCTGGAACTTGATTTGTAGACCAGAGATCCACCTGCCTCTGCCTCCAAGACATGGCACCACCACCACCCATTTTGTGTGTGTGTATGTTGTAGGGGGGGGTCTATGTATTTCTTTTTTTTTTTTTAATCAATCTTCCTTGATCTCTTTCCTCTCTGGTCCCCTGCCTTATCATCTGAAGCTCTTGCCAGTCCTTAGGGAAGGAAGAATGTACAATTTCTTCCCTTGGCTAAGAGACAGTGTTGAAAGGTTAATAATGCACTCTAAAAGCATTGCCACCTGTGCTTATTCTTTTAATCACATCTGAAATTGTATGCTTTCTTGTTACCTCATAGGTTAGGCAGCTCCCAGAACACCTGGTATAAAAAGCCTCTGGGAGGGAAGCTCTATTTGGCCAGCGTTTCTGAGCTTTCATGTTCCTATCATGAAAGGCATGGTGGCTGGAAGATCTCAACCTAATGGAAGCCTTGGAGCAGGAAAGACAAACAGATAAGGACCAAAGATACCCCAAGGACCCTCCTCCAGTGACCTACTTCTTTTTTCTAAGTTTCACCTTCTAATGTTTTCAGCACCTTCAAAGATAGTGCCCTCAGCTGGAGACCAAATGTTCAAATGAGACTGATCCATTCCACCCCAGTCCCAAAGGTTCATGGGCACCTCCTAATGCAAAATGTATTTACTCTATTTCATGAGTCCCAATGTATTATATTTTAATATTGCTCAAAAGTCCCAAGTCTAAAGACTCTTCTGAGATTTGAGGCAGTCACTCAGCTACAAGTCTCAGTAAAATAAAAAAGTAAATTGCACACAAAAGGGCATAGAGTAAACATTTCCATTCTAAAAAACATAGCAGAATAACCATTGAGGATTGAACAAAGCAAGGTCATAACCCGACAGTGCAAACTTTAAATCTTGTGGCTCTAAGTCTGTTACCTGAAGTGTGTTGTGACTTTCAATGGGTTTGAAAGCTCTGCCCATTTAGCTTTGCTGTTTGCATGCAAACCATATGACCTATCTTGGGTTGGTCCCACTCAGTGCCATCTTGGGCTGTCATAGTGCAGGGACCCTGATTTTATCACACATTTCCTGACCTCTCAGGCATTTCTTTGAAATCTAGGTGGAAACCCCTATGGCCCTTCAGTGTATTTTTCTTGCCTGCTAACCCAGCATCACTCAGTAGTACCTGCTATAGGAGTAGCCAGGCTCCTATAACTACAGCAGCCTCAAGAGCACTGGGTGGCTTAGCACTGGGGAAACAGCTTCCTAGGTAGCCTTGGTCTTGTTGGTCGTGGTGTTCTATCTCTTCTCAAGGGGGAAGTATTCTAAATTAGTTTATGTTTTACTACCTTTGAACCTGTGATGTATGGGGTCTGGCCAGTTTCTGAGATGCCCAGAAGACATCTTTTTTCTTGATGCTAATTCTTGGCTTTTTTATATTGGCTTTAATTTCAGTAATCACATTTTCTTTGGCTTCATCTTTACCTTTGCTGCTTTTTTGACCACGTTGCAAACTTTTCAGCATTTTTTGCTTTTTTCTTATAAATTTTTAGGAGCTATTAGCTAAACTCATTCATGGCTGGAATGCTCAGCTACCTTGGCATCTCTAATAGGTCACTTGTAAACTCAGCTTGTCACAGAGTTTGGAGTTTTGGGAAATGGATAAAATTTAGACTTGATTTTGTTATAATGTAACATGTTCAGTCTCTGGTCCAGATTCCAGCAATCTTTGCTTCCATCTGAATCCTGTCTTTATTGTTCACATTCCTAGTGGCTTCTGGTCTTCTGAACTGACACCAAAATTGTCCATTAAGCTCTGCTGCTAGCATTCTTGACTTTGGTTTGTTTTTCTGAATTCTTTCATATTCCTGCTGTAAGGCCAGGTCAAAGGCTTCTGACCCACATCAACAGCTGTCAGCAATGACCTCACCTTTCTGGGACCAATTTTCTGTGTTAGACTTTAATCATCATGACAAAATATCTGACAAGCACAACTAAGTGGGAGAAAGGTTTGTGTTGGTTTGTAGTTTTAGTACCCTCATGGTGGAAGGACATATGGTAAAGTTTCTTACCTCCTGACAGCCAGGAAGAGAGAGAGAGAGAGAGAAGGGGAGAGGACATGGGTGATGAGAGATGGACAAATAAGATATCCCTAAGATCTATCAAAGTGCCCTACTTCCTCCAGCTAAACCTTGCCTCTTAAGATTTCCAGCATTGCCGGGCGGTGGTGGCACACGCCTTTAATCCCAGCACTCGGGAGGCAGAGGCAGGCAGATCTCTGTGAGTTCAAGGCCAGCCTGGTCTACAAGAGCTAGTTCCAGGACAGGCTCCAAAGCCACAGAGAAACCCTGATCTCAAAAAAACCAAAAAAAAAAAAAAAGATTTCCAGCATTTCCCAGTACAGTGCCACTCATCTGCAGAAGACCAAGTGTTCAGCATGTGTGCCTGTGGGAGACATTTCAGATTCAAGCCACAGCACCTTGTATCCTACATGAAATTGCTGGCTATCTCATGATTGTCCCTTTCCTGTTTTTGTCCTCTCCACCCTGCATGCCACTGAAATCTTGAAGACTTGGCTGACATATTCTTTGTACTTCTGTAACCTGATTTTCAGAATGAATGAACTCTAACCCCCCCATAGTGTTTACCTGATACCTCAGGGTTTTTTTCTCCAATTTAATTATTATTATAATGTATTTTATGAGCATGTTTGGATTTGCATGAATCACATGTGTGCAGGTGCCTATGGAGGCCAAATTTCCTGGAACTGGAGGTATTGGCAGTTGCAAGCTGCTCAGTGTGTATGCTGGGAACTAAACCTGGGTCATCTACAAAAGCAATAAGAGCTCTTAACTGCTGAACCTCAAGCAGTCTAGTCTAGTCCCTCAAGTTGTTTTGTTGTTGATGCTTGGTTATGACATTTTAGGGTTTTGTGTGTTTCTTTGTTTTTGTTTTGCATGGAGGCATCGCCTGGATTTTAATTTCTTGAGGGAACAAAGGAGACTCTTGATGATTCTTTCTAATGTGCAGTATAATCTTTTTGCACAGTACTCATTCATTAGATGTTTAACTGAATTAACTCACACCATCACTTTGCAGTGTGATTTCAGAAGGAAAGGACTTGGGTCAAAGTAGCTTTTTGGAAGAATTTTGTGACTTAGTGCAGGGCCCAATATATAGCAGGTATCAGTAAGTGATAGCTTTTAGCTCATTTGAACAGATGTAGAAAACACTAGAGCTGGTGCTTTAGCTACTTTGGAGTTGGTGTTACCATAGTACCCTATGAAAACAACTTTAGTAATTTTGGGCTCATGGTTTCATAGGATTTTAGTTCATCTGGGGACAGCATGTGGGAACACTTCACTTCAGGAGGCTGTTCATATCACAGCAAACCAGCAAGCAGAAAATAAGACAAGAAATGGGCAGGGATAAACTAAACCCAGAGTCATTCCTTTCCAGATGACCTCCTTCCTTCAGCTAGTTCCACCTTCTGAAGCATCCAGCCCTCAAGTAGCACTGTTAATGAGGGACCAGACATTCAGAACATGAGCCAGTGGGGGATATTGTATATTCAGATTCTTAATTTTGGCCGTTCATGTCCCAGCGCTCATGGTCATCTCATATGCACAATGAATTTAATTCAAATTCAACTTCTCAACAGTTTGACATTGTTCAAGTCTGGTGCCGAGTGGTCAGCCCTAAGACCATATACACACAGGTAGCTTTATATGGATTGAATAGGTTGTATTTATATATTGAGGGAAAAATATACATGTATTTGTTTGTATATCTAAACAATTAAAGAAAATAAAAGGCTATGAATTTGCAAGACAACAAGAGTGTGCCTGGGAAGGTTTGGCAGGAGGAAAGGGAAGGGGAGAAATGGTATAATTATACTGTAACTTTAAAAAATAAGAAACTTACAAAAAATAGTCCAATGTCTCTATAAGATTCAAAGTAGCCTCTTAGCTGTTGGCCCTTCTATTTGTGATGGTTCATTTTCAATGTCAACTTGACTAGATTTAGAATTAGGAAAGAAATGTCTGGACATATCTATGAGAGTGTTTTCACAGAAGTTTAACTGAGGAGGAAAGATCCATTCTGAACGTGGGTGGTACCATCCCACAGATTGAGGTCTAGGCTAAAATGGAAGCCAGCAGAGCACCATCATTCATCTCTCAGCTTCCTGTCTGCAGACAGTATGTGACTAGTCACCGTAAACTGCAGCCATGCTTTTCCTGCCATGATGGACTGCAAATCCTCCTTTAAGGTGCTTTGGTCAGATACTTTGTCACAACAGTGAGAAAAGTACTTTGTAAAGTCAAAACTGAATCACATGATTTTATGTACAATGACATAGTAAACATTACCACCTAAAAGGGAGGAGATAAAATAGAGGAATAGCAAGAAAGGGTGAGCAAAAGCAAAGTTGAAACCCAAGTTGGCGGACAATGAGTCCTGTAGCTCCTGGGGCAGGTAGTGATGTGATCCGATCTTCAGTGACCTGGGTAGCTCTTGCCATCCCACTGCACATGATCTCTCTACTGTACTGGTTCTATTTGGTATCTTTCTAAAGCAGATGCTCCTGGCATCTCCAATATCTTGGTGTCTGTTATGACTTAGGCTTTTTTTCCCCACCCTCACAACTTTTATTCATGTTCTCTCAAGGAATCTGACCTTGTTACACATTGTCTGACCTTCCTAACAAATCTGGGTAGAAGCTTCTATATTTCTGTAACAGTAGCATTCTGAATACCTGCAAAACCTGTATCCATCATGTGGCTTAACTCCACTTTGGTCAGTAACCAGGCTTCTTTGGAGCACAACTATAGCAGGTTTTTGAGTGCTTGGATGGCTGGACCTGGGAAAACATTCCCCTAGGCAGCTCCCATCAAAGAAAGGCCTTTCACAGGAATTTTTAATTGTATTCCCCTGCAACCTGTCATAGGTGAGTTTGACCAATTTCCTATTGTCCAGTGACAGACCTCTTGGCTTCCAGTCTCTAATAATCACATACTTTTTGTCTGCAGCTTCCAGCTCAATCCTATTCTGTGCAGATTTTACATTGGTCAAATCTTCTGTTTTGTTTGCTGTCAGTTCTCACTGTAAACCTGGCTAGAAGCCTTCAGTAACAACAGTGCCATAGCCTAGGTGCTCTTCTGTCACAGTAATTAGTCCATTAGCTTTTTTGCTTTTGTAACCTTATTTTTATGTTATGTGTATAGTTTTTTTGCTTGCATGTGTGTTTATCAGGTGTGAGCAGTACCCAAGGAAGCCCAAAGCAAGTGCTTGATCGGCTGAGACTGGGATTCCAGGCAGTTGTGAGCTACCGTGTGGGTGCTGGGAATTGAACTAGGGTCCTCTGGAAGATCAGTCAGTGCTTTTAACCACTGATCTGTTTCTTCAACTTCTAGTCAATTAGCTTTAAACTCAGCCTTCCACAGAAGTTTTCTGGGCCCCACCAGCATCATATATGATGGTCTTTTAGCATTCTATCCCATTTTTCTAAACTCATTAAATTTTTTTCACAAGTCATTTTCAGAGGCTACTTTGACATATTTAGTCTCAGGAGACCCATCTTTTGGTATCATTTTTCTTATCTACTTTTCATTGGTTGTGACCAAATGCCCAACAGAAACAAATTACAGGAGAAGGTGATTTGGGTTCATGGGTTCAGTTTTTCAGGTCAGAAAGACATGGCTGGGAAGTTCAGTGGAAGCATGTGGCAGAAGCTGTTCACATCATGGTGGGTGATGAAGCACATGGTGAAATAGGATGGTCATAGATAATATAGCCCCAAGGAGCTAGGTCCTCTTCCCCCATGACCTAGTCTTCCAGCTAGGTCCCACTTGCCCAGATTTCTAAAGCCTCCCAAAATTATGCCACCATCTGGGAACCAAGCAATTTAAACAAGAGCCTGCAGGGAATATTCTGGAGTCGAATCATAGTATTGATTTGGTTGATTATTTACACTACTTTTTTTTTTTTTTTTGGAGATAGGGTCTCTCTATGTACTTCTGATTCTCAACACGTAGACTAGGCTGACCTTGAACTCACAAAGATTTGCCTGCTTCTGCCTTTTGAGTGCTATAATAAAAGGTATGTACCACCAGCACCTGGCTTTGTTTACACTACTTTATTATGACAGGACAGTGCCTACAGATTTAATTCTAACACATGTATATAAAGAAAACGTCATCTCTTCAGCTATACCTACATTTCTTTTTTGCCTTAGGAATGAACTGGAGAGGGCGTTTGCATAGATTCAATATGGAATTTTAAACACTCTTGAAAATGAGGAAGCTTGTCTGTAGGTAAATAGGTTTTTGTATATGACTTAGATAGGTTAGTGGAGAATCAGAGTTGTTAGATATTATCTGCTGTTTTTCACTTTAATCTTTCAAAATTTATTTGGGGTAACTGTTGAAACCTCCAAATTTTTCCCCTGTTGCTAAGCTTTGTCCATACCATTCTGTCTCTTTTGTCTTATCAGCATCCCACCCCTCTTGTATTGGGAGCAGATAGGTGGCAAATTATTTTTGAATGTTGACACTTTAAATGATGATGATGCTATTTAAGTGATGCTTTACTGATTAAGTCTTCAAAAGTGGTGCCTGTTGGTTCTATTACATGGAGCTCCTTCCCTGGAGTAGCATATTGGTGGTAGTTTATTGTATTGGCTATTTTACATTTATCCCTTTTCTTAATCATTGGAACTTGTGTATTGCCAATCCTTTAAAATCCGCTCCAGAGATTTGGAAATGACAGTATTGTCTCAACAGATGAGCTTACTGTATTGCTGGTATCTATGTTACAAATACAGGCACTGGGGCAGCGAATACAGAATATTTGAGAGTCTCTCTGTGTGTGCGTGTTTCTAGCTTGAGTAGTGAATGAATGAGTTATAAGAATGTAGGGTGGGGGGGGTTATGGGGGGTGTGGCCAAGTAAATATTTAACATGAGTCCGTTGGTTCTGTGGAATGTAAAACACATGAGGGTAAATGAGTAAAAATAAAACTATGCCACAGCATACTTTCAGGTACAATGTGTGTGCACGTGCATGGACGTGCATGCATGTTAATACTATGTAATTGGGACAGAGGCATTTAAATAAGTAGGAGGGGATTTGTTTTTCTTTCACCCTGGAGTCTGTTTCTAACTCAACTGTATTTTCCAAAGCATCTTTGAAGTAAGAGCCAATGCATCACTATTTCAAAATTGAGTCTTACTTCAGCTTTTCTTTGGGTGGGGGAGGTAATAAGGATTTTCTTCATTTATAACCCAGATTTGGGCTTTTCCTGCTTCATCCTCCCAAGGCGCTGCAGTTACAGATACGCCACTACGCCTGTCTTTATGTTTTTGTTGCAGACTTTTGCTAGGAAGGAATGTTATAATAAGCTTAAAGTTAAAGTTCATTTTGGTAAAGGATAGTGTGTGCGTTTTAGCAAGTGTTTTTCATTGTTTTAATGAAGTATCTGAGGTGGCTTGTTTGCAAAGAAAAGAGATTTGGCTCACAGTTTTTGGAGGTTCAGGGTTGAGGTAGGTAGTCCCATTGATGAGAGTGATGAGTACGTTTCCTTTTGATGGAGAGGGCTGGTGGCGGCATCTTTTTGAGGTTTCCACTGCAGTGTAGTTTGTATAATGTAGTTTTGGGTATTAGTAGCTGTTAGAAAGCTTACGCTTTTTTTTTTCTTTTTTTTTTTTATTATTGTTCAAAGAAAAATTTACATTTACTCCCCTTGTTCCCGGCCCTCCCGCTCCCTCCCCACCCCACCGCCCTCCCCCTGCTTCCTTAAGATGGGGCAGGAT
>JAQHUG010000369.1:73770-93710 GCA_028555095.1 Dicrostonyx torquatus
TGGGCGGGCCCTGGGTGGGGATTGACTTACCCCTCCAGATATTTCTGCTGGGACTAGATCAGGGCCCCCTGATGCTCCAGGATCACAGAGGCAAAAGCACAGGCTTGGTGGAGCTAGCACCTTGGCACAGATAACCCCTGCTTCCCTGAACTCACTCCCAGATCCCCAGAGCCTTAGCTCTGGAGCCTGCTGCTTTGTGAGGTCCTAGGACCCCGAAGCTGGAAGGGGGAGCTGGGCTGGGCTGGGAAAAAATCCAAGCTTACTCTTTTTAAAAAAAAATAAATAAAAGATTTGCTATTTTATTTGAGTGTGTGCATATGTGTGTCTGTCACATTTGTGCGAGTACCCAATCTATGAGCTGGAATTATAGGTGTTTGTGAGCTGCCTGATGTTGCCTGGGAATTGGACTGGAGTCCCCTGGAAGACCAGCAAGCTCTCGTAACTGCTAAGTCATCTCTCCAGTCCATAAAGCTTATTCTTCATTTTATTTATGTGAGTGTTTTGCCTGCAAGTATGTAAGTTTAATACATTTTACAGTTCACAGCGGTAGAAGTTTTTATACCTAAGCAATTTGACAAGCTACAGTTTTACATTTAAAACTATATGCTGCTGTCAGCTAATATTTTACACGATAAAATGTTTTTCATCTTTGACAGAGTAAGTTTTGTGGAGAAATATCTGTCTGAGAAAACAGAAATATGATAAGTCCTTGTGGAGCAATTTCCACAGTACAAGACTGGCCCAGAAAGTGTCCTGGAAGGAAAATGGTGGCACTCAAACAACCGAATGAATTAATTTGATTGATAACTTTCAGTTAACTGCAGCCCTGGTTTGTAACATTGACCAACCTTTTGATTTCATTTGCCTTCATTTGCCTGGCAAGAACTGCTTGGCTGGTCACCCCAGTTGCAAGAAGATAGCTCTGCAGTCCCTCACCTCCAGGCGGCTGACTGGTGGTGAGTCTGTCTGGTAGGTAGGTGTTTTCTGTTCCTGCCCTGGCACCTGCACTGCCAGTGTACTAGACACTTGTCCCTTTCTGCTTAGGTCTGAAGGGTGAATTCTTTCACCTACATACCAGTTCTCTCCACAGGTTTCATCATGTTTTGCAGTAACAGATTTTCTGAAAACCTTCGTTTGTTTGTTTTCTAGGTAAACTTGCTTAGGAAAAAAAAATTTTTTTTTGAGACAATGTCTCACAATGTAACGCTGATTGATTTGAAACTCACTGTGTAGACCAGGCTGGCCTTGAACTGACAAAGATCCACCACCTGTCTCTGTCTCATGAGTGCTAGGATTAAATAGCTGTGCTGCTATTCCCAGATTAGAAATTTTAAATGCATATTTTAGAGAGAAGTTTTTTGTGTTTTTTGTTTTATTTTGTTTTTGCTTTTCGAGACAGGGTTTCTCTGAAGCTTTGGAGCCTGTCCTGGAACTAGCTCTTGTAGACCAGGCTGGTCTCGAACTCACGGAGATCCGCCTGCCTCTGCCTCCCAAGTGCTGAGATTAAAGGCGTGTGCCACCACCACCCAGCTAGAGTGAAGTTTTAATTGTTCTTATTTCAATGTAACAGGATGACCTGCTTGTTGGGGTTTCTGTCCTGCCCAGTTCCCACAACCGGTAAGCCCCAAAGAAATCATACAGAGGTCTATATTAATGATAAACTGTTTGGCCCATTAGCTCAGGCTTCGTATTAGCTCTTATAACTTATATTAACCCATTATTCTTATCTATGTTAGCTACATGGCTGGGTACCTTTTTTGGTGGGGCAGATCACATCTTCTTTGTCCTGTGTTTGGGCAGGACTGCAGGAAGAGTTTCCTTCCTCCCAGAATACTCCTGTTCTCAGTGCTCCACCTCTACTTCCTGTCTGGTTGTCTGCCTATACTTCCTGCCTGGCTACTGGCCAATCAGCATTTATTTAAAACATGATTGACAGAATACAGAATTGTCCTGCACCATTTCCCCCTCTTTTATTTATTTATTTATTTATTTTAACAAAGTAAAATAGCCATAGTCTATTTTTTGGGAATGTGGGTGTAGTATTCCAGGCTACTTCCTGCTGGTTTGGGTCTTATGGGGACCTAAAGAAAATTTAGAATTATGATCAAGTATCACTTTTTAAGTTTTAATTTTATAAATTTAGTTGTTTATTTTTCATCAACTTCATGGTTTTTAAAATTGAAGAATTTTATTATCATTATTTTTTGTGTGTAATGTATATATGTGTGGGTGCATGTGCCTTGCTTTGGTGTGTGTGTTGGGGGGGGCGGTATATGAGGGTCAGAGGACAGTTTTGTGGAGTTGATTCTCTCTACCTTTATATGGTTTCCAGTATTGAACTTAGGTAGCCAGGCTTCAGCAAACACCTTTACTTGCTGAGCTATCTCACCTGCCCTAATTTCATTTTCATTAATTATTTTTCCAAGAAATCCTTTAGGATTCCATTCCTTTTGTTTTTGCCTTGGGCGCTTGTTTTCTGGCTGTGTACTTGTGCATAGGTGCAGTTTGTGTATATATTTCCCCTTAAGAGATGGTTCACATCTCTTAAGTTTTTAATTTTGTAAACTGTTGAATATGAAATTTGCCCCTGCTAGGAAAAAGAAGCATTCTTTTTAAAGGCAAATAAACCACTTTGGTAGCCCCACTGAAGTACTCGACATCTAACACATTTAAGTGAACTGAGCATCAGCCCTGGTTATTGTAAAATGAGAAGATGCACTAGGTTTTCTTCAGTACATAACTTTTCAAACCAGAGACATTAGTAGACACCCATCAAAGCTTTCGCATCTGGGCATGTTTGATAATTGCAGGGGCGATAGAGAGAATTGGTCCAGATTGGATGGGAAACTCTCCCCTTTATTGACTCATCACACGTATGATGATCGGTCTGCTTTGATGGAAATCTACTTAGCGCTCTATAGAACTTACTGCTTTCACCTACACTAGGCTCATTACACCTTGGTTCTTCCTTTTGTCTTTATCTTTGTTCTTTCTTTTCTTCCTTTTTTTTTTAAAATTTTTTCTGTTGATGGTGGTCTAATCCAGGCTCATGCCTACCAGCACATGCTCTGCTGCTAAACTACTGTCTTTTTCCCTCTTCTTTTTAATGCACAGGTTTCTACTGGGCATGGTTATACTTGCCTTTAATCCCAGTGCTTGCAGGGTCAGGCAGATCTCTGTGAGTTTGAGGTCAGCCTGGTCTACATGGTGAGTTCCAGGCCAGCTATGCCTACATAGTGAAACCCTATCTCAAAACAAAACAAAAACAATCCTTTTATTTGTTCTTTGACAATTTCATAATATATACAATGCGTTTTGATTATATCCATTTCAACTCCCTTTCTACTCTTCCCAGACACCTCCTAAGACAATCCATCCCCCTCCCATCTTTGTTGTAAATAGGGGGGGGAGATGTGTGTTGTGTTCCCCAGCCGCCTGCTCCCAAGCCCCCAGCCACTGGCCCGCTCAGCTACTGGTGGCTGCCTGCACCCGAAATAACCACATGACAAACTGGATTCATTTAAACTCTGCCTGGCTTATTATCATTAGCCTTTTCCCGGCTAGCTCTCATAATTAAACTAACCCATTATAAAAGTCTGTAAGTCACCACGTGGTGACTTACCGGAAAGGTCTAACCTGCATCCATCTGCAATGGTGGCTTGGGGCTTCTTCTCACTTCCTTCTTCTCCTCTCAGAACTTCCGTTCTGTCTACTCCGCCCACCTAAGGGTTGACCTAACTATAAGCCAGGCAGGTCTTTATTTAACCAATCAAAGCACAGAAATACAGGTGGACCCTCCCACACATCTTCTCTAATGCAGCCCCACAAGCAGTCATTTACAGTGACCCCATTGTCTTTACCAAGTGGGGCTCCCCATCAGAGTTATCATCTGGTGGGGCATCACCTGCTGTGTACTCCCATGGTCTCTGGCACTTCTTTTATTTATTTTTGTATCCCCACTGAATCCAATTAGTGCTACTTGTTGGAATGCTCACTGATTGTGATGGCTTGTTCTTATGCAGGAAACTACAGCCACAGTGAGTTTACGGGTGCAGTGTCTGTGTCCTACCATAGCGCATCTCATCCAGCTCTTACGTTCTGACCGTGATAGTCTCAGAGCCTGAGGGAGGAGAAAATTGATAATAACTATTCCATCTAGGTTTGAGCATTTCTATTTTATAAAAATATTTACTGAGTTAATATCAGGTAGTAATCTAAGAATAGTCCTGTGGTATGAAAATAATTTTAATTGCTAGTGGGGAGGCTATGCTTCCTAGTATAGATTATCAGCTTGTTTCTGCTACTGACTAGTAAAAATGGAGTTGCTTAATCTTTATGCAGCTTTTCCTGTTGTCATAAAAAGAATGTGGTCCCATACTAGTTTTTTATTGTATTTTCTTAAAAATAAGCTTTTTTTCATTTCCTAAGACTTAACACATAGACTAGTGCAGAAAACTATGTATAGAGAACTGTCCATTTGTATTTAGTTTTTTTAGATATATACAGGAAGCAAGTTGGCTGAATCAGCTTTTAGCTCTTCTTTGCTGTTTTCAGTGCTAGTTTTACTTTGGGCTGTAGATTCTTTATGGTTCTTCTTTCTTATACATAGGCTTTGGAGGCTGGGCCGTTCCTAAAGAGAATGAGAAGTGTCTACTTCAAATTGTGTGCCAAGGTCAGGAATAGCAAGCAAGGCTTAGTTAAAAGTAATTTAAAAGTATGTAACTGCTTCAAATATGGGCACACTGCATGTTTGTTGGGCAGAGTGTGCTGGGGATAGCTAGCAAGGCTTGTTTACAAGTGTGTAACTGCTTCATGTTGTAAGTTCATGCTTGCTGGGCAGGCACTGCATAGGATTTACAGATTCCAAAAAAAAAAGGTAGTTTCTGAAAGCCAGAATCTTGCCTTTGTTCTCTTCTGTTTCCTTTCCTTTTCTTCTCCTTCTCCACTTATTTATATTTCAAAAGTACATTTATTTATATGTGTTTATGTTTGTATAGTCATGCATTTGAAGGTGAGAGGACAGCTTGAGAAAGCCAGCTTTTCCTTCCACTATGTAGGTCCTGGGAATTAAACTCAAGTCATCATAAGGTTTGGTGGCAAGGGCCTTTGACTGCTGAGCCATCTCTCCATCCATCCATCCATCCATCCATCCATCCATCCATCCATCCATCCATCCATCCATCTATCCATCTAGTCTTTGTGTAAGAGTCCTATAGATACCCAAGTTAAATAATTATGGGAATAAACCTGCAAGTAATAAAGACCTTTTAGCACCAGGTATATTAGCAAAGAGCATGCTCTTTGTAGTGAGGAAGGACTAGTTAAAACACAGTTAGACTGGGGCAGGTACTGCAGAAACATCCTATGAGATAGAAGAGAGTGACTGCAGGATTCACAGGGAAGTGGAAGTTGGCATACTGAAGAATGAAGCCAAAGCCTACTAGAAGAGTTTGGAGAATACTGAGGGGTAAAACCTTTGGGTTATTGTCTTTGTGTTGGCAGTACTATGCACAGGGCCTGGTGGTAGGTAGCTTGTGATACATGTTGGGTGGAAAAAGGTGAGTTAGAATCCTGGGTGAAGGCCTTATACCCACACCAGTAAACTCACAGTTGTTTTCCTCACAGTGCTGCTGCACTGTTTATTTCCCAGGCCTCTCTCCCGTGTTTGGACTGAGGAAATCGTTAGTGCAGTGCAGTTTGATCACCTGCTAAGGCCTGAGCATTCTGCTAAGTAGGACATGGAGTGTGTCACAGTTTTTACTGGAAGCCTTGCAGCCTCATTCGTGACGAAACCTACCCTAGAAGCCGGAAGTAGTCTAAAAGGATGTCATAGGCTGAGTGTGCTAAAGATGGTGACTGCCTGTGCTGGCAGAGATGATGACCTGGAGGAGTAATGGAGACAGGAGGCTAGACTCCAACTGCTGATGGCATTAGCATTTCAACAGTACCCATACTGTTTGAGACCTTTCTAAGAATAATTACTTTTTTCTCTCTTATGAATCACTTTTCTTTTACAGTTTTAATTCATTTGTGCTATTAAAACTTTCCCTATCTAACTAGAGTGATGATTTTTAAAATATTTTTTTCATTTTTATGAGCATTGAGGTGTATGCCTGTGTGAGGGTGTAGGATCTCCTGAAACTGGAGTTACAGACAGTTGTAAGCTGCCATGTCAGTGCTGGGAATTGAGTCCTGGTTCCTCTAGAGGAGCAACCAGTGCTCTTAACCTCTGAACCATCTCTGTAACCCCTAGAGTGATGATTTTTAACAATGTTAAATATTTCCTACTAATATCCTCTTATTGCCCCTTGAAATCGTTGTGACTGGTGTCACCTGTTCCTGTTAAAGTGAGGCCAGGGGGTTTGCTTTAACTGACTATGAGTAGTTCTCATCCAAGAAGCAGCTTTCAGAGCATCAAGGCATACTTTGGGACATACTTGATATCTTCAGTCCCTATATTAGTTGGGTTCCAGATGGTAACTATTTTGTTACCTGTATCCCAGGTGGATCACACTTAGTGGCCCTGCCATAGCTAGATGAAACATGTGGCATGAGGGAGTTGCGGCCCTTTTGAGTTAAGATGTTTAAATTTAGGAGGTTGTTTCTCTACAGCATTGTGTACCTATTTTTAACTGAACCCTTTTTCCTGGTTACCCTGATCATCTGACTTTTTCTACATTGTCAATGAGCTTTATTTGTTCTTGCTGTCCCATAGAATCTGACCTTGTCTTTGAACCATCCACAAGTACATTGAGCTGTAGTTTAATTTGATCTGTTGGAATTAAGTACGATAAAGCATAATTTCTACCCTGTCTTCATGGAGAGGAATTTGTAACTGTTACAAAGGTAACAAGTCTTTAGCTTAGCAATGGTCGTTGCACGAGTGAGTCAAAGACAGTGTCCAGTAGAACTTCTGGTCAGAGTGAATGTCCCATATTCTTACAGTAATCATCAGATGTATGTAGTATTTGGACATTTGAAGTGTGGCTAGTGTGACAGAAAGACTAGCCTTTTTGTTGTTTTTGACTATTTCAGCCCAGTTTGGCCTCAAACTCTAGATTCTCCTGCCCAGCTTCCAGGACACTACAGTTCTAACGTATTCTGCCCTACTCAGCTCAAGAAACTGATTTAACCTGGATTGTGCAGTGGCGCTCTAGAGTGGTGTGGCTTGACAGTGCTGCTGGGAAGGAGGCTAAACATTTGCATGCTATGTCTAGCACGTGATATAAAGAGATGCTAAGCTTTCAGGTGCTCAAATTGTGTTTTCCTATTTAAAAAGCTCTTCTGTAAAACTTACAGAAAGCACATAATGGAGCTGAAAGAAATATTCTAGTGCTAGTAGGACTCTCCCAAAGCAAGTGTACTGACTGCCACCGTAGCCAGGTTCTTATAGCTGCCCCTCCTTGCCACTCTGTGAATGGCTGCACTGGAACACAGAAGAGTCTAGGAACAGTTCAGATGTTATCTGTATTATCATGCCATAAAGATACTGTGGACTAGGAAGCTGACTTCGTTAATAAAGTGTTTACCATGCAATGCAAGCAGGAGGACTTTTCAAGACAGGGTTTCTCTGTGTAGCCCTAGCTGTCCTGGAGCTTTCTTTGTAGACCAGGCTGGCCATGATCTCACAGAGATCCACCTGCCTCTGCCTCCCAAGTGCTGGGATTAAAAGTGTGTGCCACCATGGTCAGCAAGATATTTAATTTTTTAAAGATTTATTTATTCATGTATTATATATATGTATATGAGTATTCTGTCTTCGTGCACACCAGAAGAAGGAATCTAACCTCATTAAAGGTGGTTATGAGTCACCATGTGGTTGCTGGGAATTGAACTCAGGACCTCTGGAAGAGCAGTCAAATGATCTTAACCACTGAGCCATCTCTGCTGTCCCCAAGATATTTAATTTTTTAAAAAAATACAAAATTTTTTAATACAAGTTTGTGTGTGCATGAGTGTATGCATATGCATGTGTGCCACAGCATGCATGTGGAAGTCAGAGACAACTTACAGGAGTCAGTTCTCTGCTTTTACCATGTGAGTTTCAGGGATGGAATTTAGGTCTTCCTGGCTTGGATGCAAGTGCCTTTACCTGCTAACTATCTTGTTAGCCCCTAAAGATATTTAATGAAACAAATGTAACTGGCACTTGTGTTTTATTTCTTTAAGTGGATCCACATTTTGTTCTGGAATAAATTTGATTCAGCTTAAAGAACTTTTCATATTTCCTGTAGGGCAGATTTGTCAGGAATAAGTTCCTTCAGTTTTCACATGTTTGAAAACGTCTATTTCACCTTGGTTTTGAAAGGTAGCTTTGTAAGTATGGAGTACTAGGGTGATGGGTGCTTTGGTGTTCTAAGTCTTGGCCCTATTACCTGCTTACTTACACAGTTTCCAACCAAAACAGGAGGCTGTCCTTACATTTGAACACAATGTTTCTGCTTTACTCTGGCCGCTTTAGGATTTTTTGTTGGTTGCAGGTTTGAATTATTTTATTGTGCTGAGCCATTTTCTTCATATTTCATGCACTTGGAGTTGCTTGAACATCTTGCTCATTTAATTTCTATCAATTTTGAAATTTAATTATTTAAAAACATAGGGTGTGTGTGTGCACGTGCATGTTAAGTTTTAGTTTATTTAAGTGAACCTATTTTTCTTCTCATTTTTGTCTCCTGTTTTGAATAGTTGTCAGACATTGTAAATTTTATCTCCTTAGGCCTGGTGTTTTTGAATTCCTATAAATATTCTTGGGCTTTGTTCTGACACTACAGTAAAGTTAATTGAAAGCAGTTTGGTTCTTTGGGGTCTTATAAGAATTTGTTTGGGAATAGTCATGGTTGCTGGTGCCAGGTTAGGAGATGGAGGCTGGAGGATCAGCTCAAGACCAGGCTATCCTGATCTACATGAGATCCTGTTTCAAGACATCACTATCACCACCATCACCACCCCCCAAAAAAGAACCAACAGAAGATTTGTTAGGCAGGACCAGACCAGTATTTAGACAATGGCTAATTCTTCCCAAATACAAAGACCAGACTTGCTGAGTTGTGAGTTTCCTGACCTGACTGGAGGTGCTGCTTGCTGCTGTCAGAGGATCAGGTACTGACTGCTACATCCTTCACAGGGATTCATCCTGTGCTGTGGGGGCCTCTACCACTAGAGCTGACAGAGTAACTGTTTGTGTGAGGCAAGAAGGAAATACCATTCAGCATGTCTGGGTAGCTTGGTTCAAACATCTAGAGTCTGACAGTTTATTGTAGATACAGTTAAGTACAGCACAATTTGGTAAACTGTTTCCTGGTATAACACAATCCCATGTGCACAAGGAGATGTAATTACATAAAAATTCTTCTCCAAGTACTATTGCTCATTCCATGAAGATGGTTCTAGAGATAGGCTACATGTGTTATCTTAAGGGCCTAGGGGAGGGTCTGGTGTGTTTTCAGTCATACAGATAGCATAGAGATCATTTAGCTCATTAGCCATCTTTGGTCCTGGTTCTTGGAGCTTGTGGGAGTCAGGTATGTCCTGGCCCTACAGATTAGCACAAGTGTTACCGAGACCAGGGAAGGCGAGTGGTATCAAAGGACCCTTTCACAGAGGTCACATATCAGATATTATGATTCATAATGGTAGAAAAATTACAGTTATGATGTAGCAATGAAATAATTTTATGGTGGGGGGGTTGCAGCTTTAGGAAAGTTGAGAACCACTGACCTAGGCTATTAGCCATTTCCATTCCCATCTTCTGGGCAGCAAACAAGTTGTGCATTTTTCCCTTCGAAAAGACAACCCTGTGTGTTTAACACTAGTGGTTTCCCTAATGCTTATCTGTGAGCACAAGGACTTTGTGCTCCCAGCACTGGCCTTGGATAGTTCCTTACTTATGCACAACCATCTCTGATGTTTCTTTGTTGTGCAGACCTTTCTCTAATGCCCTGTGAGTTCAGCTGCCTGGATTCCCTTACTCTCCTTCAGTTGTTTCAAGTCCCTTCAAGTCTTGGCTGTTTTTTCACTAAATAACTTGTCAACTTGTTTCAAGTGTGCTAGGACTGAATGTTTTTACTGGTATCTGTCTGAAATCTTGCCTAGGAACCAAACTATGGGAAATGTTGTAATTTTGAGAGACAGCTGGAAAATATCAGCTGATTGAAAAATGCAGAAAAATCTTTGCTTTAACTTAACTACCTTTCATAGTTTAATAAAGGATTTTTGAAGTCTTTTGTGAGGATTTTTGAAAGTAGCAAAACACTTATTAACACATATTAGTCAAATGACTTAATTATACAGTGAATTTAGGATTGTTTTCTGTATATTGAATTGTGTAAATTTTATTGACACCTGGGAAACTCAGGAGCATGTCTTTGTAAGGAATGTCTGTCTACCTTTCACTGAAGATGCTGCTCTGAGTCATGCTTGGGGGCTGAAGTTCACAAGCTGATCAATGTGGCTTCCCTCGTTTTTATTTCCTAGCAGGCTACATAGCTAGACTCTGCATTAAAAAGCCCAAACCAAAAAGATGAACAAATAAACCCATTACTAGACATATTGAAAGTGTGTTTGGGGCATGGTATTAAAGGAAGAGTGAATCAGAAGTCCAGTTAGGAGAGGCCACAGCAGATCTGACAGTGTCGCCTGTGGTTGTAAGACAGATCTGCTTTATCTCCAGTTTTATGAATCCCTGATTATCATCCCTAGTTTTTAGCCATACTAAATACTTAACAATGACTTGTGAATTTAAATTTAACGATTTTTCTCTAAACATTTTACCAGTCCAGTCTCTTGAGATTGAAAATAATCATTAGTGTTTTGCGCACAAGCAGAGATCAATCACCCTTATTCTCATTCCAGATGATATCAAATTTTTAAATATACAGTGTCACTTAGTTTAAAATGCTACACATAATTTAAAATTAGTTTAAACTACACTTAGTTTGAAATTACTCCACAGGAAAAATGTTGTTACAAGTTACCTGATACATTTTTAAAAGGAGGAACACCTTTTAAAATTCATCCTCACTGAACAGTGGTGGTGCACACCTTTAATCCCAGCACTCAGGAGGCAGAGGCAGGTGGATCTCTGAGTTGGAGGTCAGCCTGGTGTACAGAGTAAGTTTTATGACAGCCAGGGCTACACAGAAAAACCCTGTCAAGAAAAACCGAAATAAATAAATAAATAGTAAATACATCAAGATAAAAGTCATCTCACAACTTTGGTTCTACATGTGACTCTTTTTTTTTTGTTTGTTTGTTTCTGTAGGTTCTGCCAGAGACTGACATTTGGCCTCAGTGTGAAATGAAAGTTGAAAACTGCATCTCCATTTGTGTCGCTATCATGGTATTGACTCACTGATCATGCCTGAAGAGGGAAATTGTGTTGTCGAGAGCTGACTGCTGCGCGGTCACTGCCTGTCCTCCATGTCCAGCTCCTCTCCTTTCTGCTGGAGTGAAATTCTCTCCGGATACCAACAGAACGTCCGCTGTAGAAAATGCTTTTTGTTTTAAGAATGTCAGCAACCTAAGTTCATGTGCCCTGTCTGTACAGTTGTTGTGGATGGTTTGCCATCTGAAAGCACCTCACGTTCTTATCCAGGCCCCGTGTCTGTTTCTGACATGTCTCTGCTTCATGCATTGGGCCCAGTGCAAACCTGGCTGGGACAAGAGCTCGAGAAATGTGGCATTGATGCCATGATTTATTCACGGTATATCCTCAGTCTCCTGCTGCATGACAGCTATGACTACGACCTTCAGGAACAGGTACTGATGTGTGTCAAGTGCTTTGTGCCATTTGATGGCTGTGTCTAGTTATTATCTATTTTTGTGATTTAATACCCCAACAGAAGCTTAACTTAAGGGTGAAAGTTTATTTGGCTCAGAAATTCAGATTATGGTTCATAATAGCAAGGCAGTCACAGTTGCAGAACAAGAGAGAACTGGTCTTGTTATATCCTGTTAGGAACAGAGTACAGTGAATGCATGCATGCTAGTGCTCAGCGTGCCCTCTCCATTCTGTATGTCCAGGGTACTCTGCTCAGGGAATGTGCCACTCATAATGAAGATAGGTCTTCCCACATCCACCTGAGGATCCCGCACACATTCTCAGAGGTGCCTTAATCCAGACAATCCCTCATAGGTGTGCCTTTAGGGACAGACTCTTGGGAATTGGGACTAACTTGGTATTTGTATATTCTTTATTTATTTTTGAAGTAGAAGGGCACATTGCCAAAGCATTTGTTTGGCGAATAGATGACATCTTATAGGAGCTGATTCTCTTTCTACCTTGTAGGTTCCAGGCATTGAACTCAGGTTATCAGGTTTAACAGCAGGCACCTTTACCTGCTGAATCATCTTGCCAACCCTGTATTTTTACATTCTTAAGGATTTAAAAAATTTTTATTTTATGTGTGTGTTTTGCTTATGTGGATATATGTGCACCATGCACGTGCCTGGTGCCTATGGAGGTCAAAAACTTTGATCCTCAGTTGTAAGCCACCATGTGGATACTGGGAACCAAACCTGTATTCTTGGCAAGAGTCAAGAGTTAAGAGTGCTCTCTGCTGAGCCGTCTCTCTAGCCCCACAGATGTACATTCTTAAGACTTCCAGTACTCCAAGTCAGATAATCATTGTGTAGTGTGAGGAATTTTCAATTTCAAAATTCCTGTCAGTAACAAGATTGTAGTAGAATATCACTGTCTGGTCCAGGTGTTAACCTCATAGACTTTCTCCTTGCTGCTTATATTCTGATGTGGACATGTGACTCCTCTGCACTGGGAATACATTGATGACCTGCCACCTTTGCACACCACTGTCCTGAATGGTGGTTTCTGCTGTTAGGAAAGTCCCATGTCTATTCTATTTCCTTTTGTTCCCAGGTAAATACTGTATTTATCTGAAAGAGGACCCTAAAAGATCTTGGGTCAGATTATGGATCTGCATAGGAAGGTGAAAAAGACAAGATCTCCTGAGTAAATTGGGAGCATGGGGGTCACAGGAGAGGGTAGAAGGGAGGAGGGGAGTGGAGAAAAATGTGTAGCGCAATAAAAAACAATAAATTTTTTTAAAAATATTTATTTATTATGTATACAATATTCTGTCTGTGTGTATGTCTGCAGGCCAGAAGAGGGCGCCAGACTCCATTACAGATGGTTGTGAGCCACCATGTGGTTGCTGGGAACCGAACTCAGGACCTTTGGAAGAGCAGGCAATGCTCTTAACCACTGAGCCATCTCTCCAGCCCCCACAATAAAAATTTTTTAAGAAAACATTAAAAAATGATATTAATCACAGTGCACAAAACAAATCAGTACCCTTAAAAATCCTGTTAAGCCATAACTTTACCAGCCATCACTGTGTATCACTTTTAAGTCTGTCATCGAACATTTTATTTGATGGATGTGTTGAGTTTAAAGTCAGAAACCAGTCAAATGTTGATTCTAAACAATAACTTACTCTCCACGAACTGCTGCCAGTATCCCCTAGAGAGACATTCTCCCTAAGCACAAAAGTGGGCTCTAGCTAACTGTGTGCAAACTTTACATACAATCTTGTAATTTTTAAAAATTATTAGTCCAAATAAAGTGGTATTTTGTGAGTAATTTTGCTTTAAATCATTGTTACTAACATTGATAGCAGAAACAGACTTTTATTGACAAGAAGCTGGCTTTGCCCTTCCAACTACCCCCCCCAAAAAAGCCCTAGAGCCCAGTAAATACAGAGACTTTCTCTGAGGTTCCTAATATTTTCATACATCATTTTTCCAGAGACTGTTTTCTCGTAGCTGCTGTTGGCATCCCTGGGCTGGGATACATCTGTACTTTCCTGGCTTTTAGGTTATTTGCTGCCCTGGCTAGGAACTAGGTCAAATAAAGTTTGTCTTGTGTTTTTTGTTTGTTTATCTTTTGTTTTACTTTGATATCCCAGACTAGCCTTGAATCTGAACTGATATTCTTGCCTCAGTCTTCTAGGTATTGGGAATACATATGCCAACACATCCAGCTCTAGTAAGGTTTTGAAGGGATTGAAAATCTTATCAATGGGTGGTGGTAGTGTACACCTTCAGTCCCAGCACTGGGGAGGCAAAGACAGACTGATTTTTGTGAGTTCAAGGCCAGCCTGGTCTACAAAGCAAGTTACAGGACAGCCAGAACTGTTACACAGATAAACCCTGTCTCAAAAAACAAACCAACCAACCAACAACAGTAGCAAAAAAGAAAAACTTATAATTATCTGACATGTTATTTTAGGATCAGCCTTTTAATTTATCACTGTCTTTCTAGAAAACATAAAATAGATTCTTGAGAGGCAAGTAAGATGTTTTCTCTGCAAACATGGAATGGTCGTTCCAGAAATGAGGAAGTTTCTCATAGCTACTTCAGTTCATAGGGAATGGGTTGTTTTTGGTTAAGACTTTAACTTCTCATTTCTTAGTCCTTTATTAGAATTCTCAATCTAGATTTTATCAGCAGCAATACATTTCCTAAGGCAAGGTATTTATGTAACAAGTGCTGTAGATGGAGTCAAAGGAGAGTGTACATACACATGGTTCTGACAGACGTGGTCAAGTCTTCTTTGGGTACTTATTCATTACAACAAGTTGGAGTCGGAGATCAGAGAAACAGTGAGTCTCCACCCAAATTTGATCCTCTTCCAAGATTCTGGTTTATTGCTTACATAACAGATAAAAGCTGGGGAAAGCACACTATATCTAGAGTTATGAGAAGGACCTATATGCAAATAGGCAGCCCTAAAATACTATTTCATGGGGGGTGGGCATTTGTGTGTGTGCATATTCAAACGTGTGTGAGTACAGAGGTCTGTGACATCAGATTCCCTTCCTCAACTACTCCCCACTTCATTTATTGTGACAGGGTTATTGAACCTGGGTTATGCCAATTCCAGCTCATCTTATGAGTTTACCTCTGGGATTCTTTGTCTCTGCCTCCCAAGTGCTAAGATTATAGCTGGCTGCCATGCCTGGCCAACTTTTTATATAGGTTGTGGAATCTAAGCTCTGGTCCTCACACTTGTACAGCAACTGCTTTATCCATTAAGCATCTTCCTGGTCACCAAAAATACTTCTCTACTTAGCCCTGGTAAGACAGAGGATACCTTGACTTGTGGGGAGGAAGTGCAAATAAAAAAATGATTATTGTTAGATTTATTTTCATTATGTTTTATTTATGTGTATATATTTATGGGCATGTTTGGGTAGGTGCCCTTGGAGAAAGTAATACAGTGGCAGTTTGTGAGCCACTCAATGTAGGTGATGGGATCCAAACTGGGTTCTTCTTCAAGAGCATTCAGTGCTCTTAACCCTATCCTTCAGTTGTCAACCCCCTGTGAAGGTGGCAGAAACAAATGTTTGTTTCAAATTAAAACTACCTCTCGAACTGGAGAGATAGCTCAGCAGTTAAGAGCACTCGCTGCTCTTCCAAAGGACCCGGGTTCAATTCCTAGCACCCACATTGCAGCTGACCACTGTCTGTAACTACAGTTCCAGGGGATCTGATACCTTCACATCAATGCACATAAGTAAATTTAAATAAATTATTAAAAAAAATCAAAACTACCCATTAGGTGTAGAATTACTTTGCAGGAGCATGTAGTGTTAATAGTGTTACAACCGGAAACATGGATGTGAGGAATGTGCAAGTCAGAGCAGCTTCAGTACTAATGCCCAGGACACCAGAAGGACTTAATTTTTCTTTTTAAGACCTGTACTTACCTAGGCTGACCTTGAGCTCACTTTGTAACCAAGGATGACAGGTTCTCCTGTGTGCTAGGTACCACCATGTCTGTGTTATGCTAGTAATTGAACCCAGGATTTCCTACATGCTAGGCAAGCACTCAACCAACTGAACCACTTTTGTAGCTCCTTTGTTTATATTTAAAAATAATTGTTTTCAATTAATTGTTTGTGTATGTGTGTGTTTGCATTGTGAGTATGGATGCCTGGAGAGGTTAGATACATCCTTGGAATTGGGATTACATGTGGTTGTGAGTTACTTGATGTCAGTGCTAGGAATAGAACTCATGTCCCCTGGAAGAGCAGTAATGACTTTTAATCTCACTGAACTTTTCTCCAACCTGTTTACATTCTTTTTGCATGTGTTTAAAAATATTTTTGTGGAACAAAGAAGTCTTGATGATAAATATTGCATTTTGAAGATTCAGTTTCTACTTTTTATTTAAATGTTATAGCGTAATACATGCCTAACGCAGTATTGGGCACAGAAACAAACATGGATGAGTCCCTAAAAGGCATCTAACAGTTTGCAGAGCAACAAAACACTGGTTGGGTAGAGGTTTAGGGCAGGGACACCAGGGACCCATGTGTGAGCTGGGGAATGTCGTGAGTAAATGATGGAGCTGGGAACTGAGAGCAAGCAGAAGATGCGAAGAGCCTGCTGTGCTGTGCATTTGCAGTGTAATCACAGAGACAAGAAACCAGCATTCCGTCAGCCAACAGTGCAGAGCTACATGGTAGTGGGGATGCAAACTTTGGGCTACGGAAGTTAAGGGGTCACTGAGGAGACAGCCACTGCTGGGAAAAGACGTAGACGGCAGAAGTGGGTCTAGCTGAAAATCCATATGTTTGTTTGGAGTTTCCTGTTTCTCCTAGCAGCAGGTATTAGTTCTTGTAAACAATGGGATGAGAAGTTAGTGGATTATTAAACATCTTAGCTTCTGCCATAATTTCCAACCTGAACTAGCTTGAGGGGAAGTCACCCGGCTGCACGTCCAGAACTAGGGCTGGCCCTTACTTGGTTTGATTCCAAGCTTTGATGGCACTGAGGCTTCTCCTCTGCTTCTCTGGCTGCCTTCTCCTTTCAACTCGGTTTTGACCTAGTTCCTCTTAGGGTAGAGGTTGATGACACTGGGCATCATGTTCTCACATACCATGCAGAACTGTGGAGTACTCATTTCTGGCTGTTCTCATGCCTCTCTTGAGCAGTTCCTTGAAGGTGAGCCCTGCACCTTTGCTTTCAGCCACCTAGGGCCTGAAGGGGGTAGTAGTGTGTGTGCTGGGGGAGAGGGGAACACAGCCTCATTCAGACTCACTGGGCTTCTGTTCTTTAGAAGGTTGTTAACAAGATGTGGGAGGCAGGGGTGGATGCTTAGCAGCAGACAGCAGTGACACCAGCTGTATTTTAGAATACCATGTTCTTGTTCTTCCTTCAGGTCCCAATCTCATTTTGATAGAAGACAGCAGGAGGAAGTCAATCAAAGCTCTACCCTTATGTCACCTCACCAGTGTGTCTAGAAAAGCAGCTGCTAAAAAAATAAGATGGTTACCTGGGGAATTCTGTCTCATCTGCATTTGGAACTTGATAATTGTGTTCTGCCTTCCAGATTAGGACTTTGAAAAAACATACCTGATCTTATTCAGTGTAAACCAGTGACTTTTAATGGAGCACGGTTGATAAGAAGATAACAAGTATGCATCCATGAGCTTTCTGTTGCAGTGACAAGTAAACTCATACACACACACCCCTGAGAAAAATCCTGAAAGAGGGAAAGATTATTTTGGCTCATAGTTTGAGACATTTCAGTTCATAGTAGGCTGGTTTCATTGGTTTTTGTTTGTTGTTTTTAGAGACAGGGTTTCCTCTGTAGGACCCTGGATGTCCTGGAACTCACTCTGTAAACCAGGCTGGCCTCAAACTCAGATATGCCTGAGTGCTGGGATTAAAGACGTGCGCCACCACCATGTAGCAGGTTTCACTGTTTTCACACTGCGTGGCAAGGTAGAGAAAACAATAAAAGAGTATAGCAATGGGAAGCATCTTACATACTAGCATCTGGGAAGCAGGGTAGGAAGAAGAGTAAGGGCAATGGGGAAGCAGCACAGACAAGATATACCCTTGAAAAGCATACCCCATTGACCCCCATTCTTGAAACAGGTTCTGCTTCTTCACATCTTTGCCCCCCTTCAGGCCCTCGGTGGCTGAAAGCAAAGGTGCAGGGCTCACCTTCAAGGAACTGCTCAAGAGAGGCATGAGAACAGCCAGAAATGAGCACTCCACAGTTCTGCATGGTGTGTGAGAACCGCCCAGTGTCATCAACCTCTACCCTAAGAGGAACTAGGTCAAAACCGAGTTGAAAGGAGAAGGCTACCGGAGAAGCAGAGGAGAAACCCCAGCGCCATCACAGTTTGGAATCAAACCAAGTAAAGGCCAGCCCTAGTTCTGGACGTGCAGCTGGGTGACTTCCCCTCAGGCCAGTTCAGCATTAACTCATCAGGGGGGACATTTATATTCAGTTAAAATAAAAGTATTTTAGGTCTTTTTATGCTATACTTTTTTTAAAATCTGATGATTAGTTCAATGATTTTAATAAAATATTGGCTGGGCGGTGGTGGCGCCCATAAAGGGTAGTATATACAGGGCCTGGGTTCTATTCCTAGCACCAAAATTAAAGTTTTACAATGTGAATTATATCAGTGTTAACACCTGATTTTAAAAGGTGGTATGTGTGGGCATGTACTTAGATCTTTGTTTGTTTGTTTATGTGCGTAGGTGGGTATGTACAGCTCATTTATTTGTTTGTTTGTGCGTGGTGTGTGCATGTGTCTGTGTTTGGAGGCAAGCCACAATACATGTGTGGAAACCAGAGAACAACTTGCAGAAGTTGGTTCTCCTTCCACATGTGGTCCCAGGTATTTAACTCAGGCTGTCAAGTTTAGCAGCAAGTTTCTTTACCCGATGAAACATCTCACTGGTGCTACTTTGTTTCTGAGACAGTCTCACTATAGTCCAAGCTGGCCTGAAGTTCATGATCCTTCTGCCCCAGCTTCCTAAGTACTGAGATTACAGTTATGTGCCATGATCCCTGGCATTTAAAATGGCATATCTTATGTGTTTTTCGCCAGATTTGGGTTTTTCTGTAAAGGAAAAAAAACCTCACTTTAACAATTGAATATTTGTGAATAATTTGCGTTTTTTTTTTTGTAGCGGTCTTATTATTTTACTTACACTGGCTTGGAACTCCTGGCTTCAAGTCATCCTCCTGCCTCCAAGTCATCCTCCTGCCTCAGCCTTTGAGTATCTGGGACCACAGCCCTTCATGACCGTGCCTGGCTTGACTTATTGGTTTTCATGAGTAAGAAATGTTAACTTTGAACTCTAATGAGTCAAATATTACCCTCCTCCCAAAGAATTAGTCATATTTGGCAGAGAGATGGAATCTAGGACCTCTGTGCTAGAGCCCTGCAGCTATTGCCCAGCCCTACAAAGCCCATTCTCACTAGTATAGATATATTACACAGACTCATTACTTAATTAGATTTAAATTTTTACCAGTAAAATTTTTAGAAATTTTTTTCTATACTATTTCCTTAAATTATGTATTCTTTTGACCTTCAACTATTTTCAGTCAAACTCTCCACAGAACATATTTTCTATGTCATGTGAAGCCCACTGTTTGTTCTGCATAATTTGCCCTCTCAACTGGCCAGATTTCTAGTCAGTGTGTAAGTGCATTAGTGACCATTCCTTCTTGGAAACCTTTGTTTATCTCCCAGACCAAGAAGAGAACATCCATCTTCAGTATTTCCTTAGTGATTGCCATCCCAGAATGGTTAGCTCACTTCTTCTGCTAGACTGCACATCTCCCTACAATTGGAGATTATGTTGTGTTCTGTGTTACAGCTTAATGCCAAAGGGAAAACCTGCTGGTAAGAGGATGACTCTTTCTCCAGGTACACACAAAGCCCTGCCAAACAGGAAACCCGAGGCTGTTGCCAGGTACCAGGTTCAGGTAGAGATCCACAGTCTGCCTCTTAATTCTGTCAACTTTCAAACTTTGAGTGTAATGCTTCTTTTGATCTTCTTTGAGTATGACTCTTAAGACAGTATAAATGATAAAAATCTTATTTTGTTTCTTGGGATGATATTCATCACATTTCTTCTCAAGTGTGTGTGTGTGTGTGTGTGTGTG
>JAQHUG010000369.1:98851-161988 GCA_028555095.1 Dicrostonyx torquatus
TTCCTTCCTTCCTTCCTTCCTTCCTTCCTTCCTTCCTTCCCTCCCTCCCTCCCTCCTTCCTTCCTTCCCTCCCTCCTTCCTTCCTTCCTTCCTTCCTTCCTTCCTTCCTTCCATTTCTTTTACCTTGGAGTATCTATCAGGCTGAGTTCTGAATATAGATGCTATTGAATTTCTCTAGAACTAAATAGAGTATTCATTCTTAAAAACCTCTCCTGTCATGGAAATCCTCTTCCTATCTTTTTTCTCTCCTTCCTTTTGACTTTTTAATTCCAAATTGCCCAAAGTTGCTGCTCATACACCACATCTACTGGGCACAGGAATTTAAAAACTGCAGCTTCTGTGGGTAGTGACTTCCCTCCTGTAATCAGGGTAATGGCAGAAGCAGCTTTATGAATGAAGTATTTGTTTTGGTGTAGGGTTTTGGAGATTACAGCTCATCATGGCGGCAAAGGCATGGTGTGGAGGAGATTGTGTGGGGTCAGGAGAACTTGAGGCTTAGTCTGTTTAGCTTTTGGAGGATCAGCACGCAGAGATCTAGAGCAGGGGTTTGGCCAGGCTAGAAGCCTTCAAAGGCCTGCTCCTAAGTACCATGTTCCAAAGCCCCATAACCTTGTCAAATATTGTTGCTAACCTGGGAATTTATTTACGTATTTGAGCCCCTGAGGCACTTTCCAGAGGCAGTCCATAATATATGGTTCTCTATCATAGGTACCATTGCATTACTCAAAGCAAGAATATCATTCATCTAGTTTAAAAAATAAATAAGAGTATATATAGGGACGAGATATCGGAATGTCTCACTGAAACCATGGTCTGAAAGTGTAAAGGCCCGAAGAGGGTCCTGAATTAGGAACTGGAACATCAAATAAAGCTCTTGTCCCCAATGACCTAAAGTCTCCCATTGCCATTCTCCCCACTTGGGGGTCTTTCCTTTCTTTGTGAATTCCAGCTTTAGCATAAATGTGGTAAAGAATGGCCATTCCAGCTCCAGCTCAGCATGATTGCTGCAATATCCAATGCTGGTCATTAGAAAAAGAATCTTAGAGGCTGCGAACATGTCCACTCGTACTGCGATCAAGTATGGTGATGGACAGAGAACAGAGAAAGATGATGTGATTAGACGGTCACAGAAATGGGTTGATAAAGTGATTGGAGCTTGTAAAGGAATTGATGAGCATTTCAAAGTTGTGAAGTGCCTTGTCTGTATGCTTTCTTCACATGGTGGGAATTGAGACCACAACCACTAAGTCCAGGACCTGAGAACACTCAGAGCTACTGCGCTGTCCCAGCTAACAATGCCTGGAGCGTGGCCTTCTCTTCCTAGGTGCCCAGGTGATATATGAATGGGCTTTCTGAGAGTCTTTAGCTTTCTTCTGAGAAACTCTGAAGGATTGGAGGGTTTGGAGAAGAGGATGATAACAGTATGACTTAAGTGATGATTATAGCTGATGACTGCTGCCTAGAGACTAGACGATGGTGATGCGAAGTAAGTGAAGAACTTGTGTGGAGGCTGGGGAGCATCCTGTACTACAGTGAGACTGTCTGAGAAAGCAAAATGAAGCAACAGCTGTCACAGTGATTCTGTGGCAGATTGTAAGAGCTAGTTGGACTCTGTATTGAAGGCAGAGCTGACCAGATTGCATGTAGGGTAGAGAAAAGGCAAACAGTCCAGGGATATGACAAAGGTCTGTGGTCTGAGCACCTTCGAGAGTATTTTCCTATTTCCAGGGAAAGGAATCCCAGGAAGGCACTCATCTGAGTGGCTGGGGATGAAGAACTCCTGGAGTGTGGGACACCTCCCTGAGAGTGTGAGGTGCACGTGATTACATGTCCAGGTTTGGTTGTCTGAGTTGCTTGTGGGCCTCGGAAACCTTAAATAGTAGAATGCGTTCATGCTGCTTATGTAGCCTGGAGCTTCTCTTTCCAGAAAAGGTGGAAATTTGAGGTTTCTGCAAAAATTCCTGATCTTTCAAAAGTGAGGACCTGAGAAAGGAAACAAGTGGACGAGGCTGTTCTAAATACTTACAAGTTCAGTGAGCAGGGAACATAAAAATAAGCCTGTGTGGGGTTTACAGTATGGGAAGCAGGATGAGGGACAGTCATTCTGCTCTCCCAGAGCTCGGACTTTTTGCCCTCTTCTCCCTTCCCCATGCTTGCTTTTATTGCTGCTTTGGATTAATTCACATGTTCTTCAATCTCATGTAAATAGCACCATTCTGTATTTGTTTTACAACTTTCTTTTAAATGTTTAAAATTTTGTGCTTATAGCCATTCTCTTCTTTCATTCTTAGTTATTAGTAATTGTTAGCTTTGGGATATTTTCTTAATAATACATCTTCCAACCTTTCTATTGTGTTCTCCACCTCTTGTATATTCTCTCTTTCTCTCTGTGTGTTTTGTTTTGTTTTTTGAGGTAGTATCTCTACACACCTAGTAGCTCTGACTGTCCTTGAACTCTCAGAGACCCACCTCTTCTGCCTCCCAAGTGCTGGGATTAAAGGTGTGTTCCAGAGGCTCTTATCTATTCTTTGTGGTACCTTTTCCAGCCTGCACAGTGAGACATTGGGTCACTAGATTGAAGTCTTAGACTCTGGTATTTGACAAAAGCTATGGACCTGGTCAGGAGGAAATGTAACCATTTTCTGTACAATAATTTTCATGCAGATTAATGACCTTCCCCAGTCACAATTCATAGATGAAAATGTCTGCTTCAGCCAGGCATGGTGGACCATGTCTATAATCACAGCATTTGGGAAGCTGAGGCAGGAAGCTGGTGAGTCTAAGGTCAGCTGGGCTACAGAGTAAGACTAGCCTCAAAATAATAATAAATAATAGTAAATAAATAAGCAAAATACCATTTTGCAAAGTATTCCAAGCCCTGCTTTGAAACCTTGACCTTTCTTATTAGAGGGACAGTGTAATATTAATGAAAATTATTCAAGAAGCTCAACCTAGAACCTTCCACGCTTCTGACCTGAATCATCAGAGTTTAGTTTTTACTGAAGACTCACGAATATCTGAAGATAAAAAGAAATGGTCCAGTAATAAATGAGGATATTTTCCTATGTGTTGAAAACAAAACCTGCTCATGTTTAGAAGATGACATAAGGCAATAGGAACATTAGAGAACTTAATTCAGGTTAAAATCTTTTTCTTCCGTCTGTTGATGGCAGCATAGAAGAATTAATAGCTCATCTGCCATTATACCTTGAAACATGTTTAGTGAATTCTTGTGCCTTTAGGTAAGTCCAGCCTGCAGCCCAACACAATCATAGATTACTTTGATTTTGTGTAGTTGTTATTCAAAGCTCTCAGTTCTCAAGGGTGAACTTTATAGATGGCTGTCTTGTGGCAATGGCAAATGGTTTCATGTCATTTCCCTACTGAAGACTGAAGCAAAACAGAGTTGCCTTTTTGTAAGCTTTGATTGTGGTTTTTGTTGTTTGTTTTGCTTTTTTGTTGGTGATTATGTTTGTTTTATTTTTTTAGAAAGAATTTCATTGTGGGGGTGGAGAGATGGCTCAGAGGTTAAGAGCATTTGCCTGCTCTTCCAAAGGTTCTGAGTTCAATTCCCGGCAACCACATGGTGGCTCACAACCACCGGTAATGAGGTCTGGTGCCCTCTTCTGGCCTCCAGACATACACACAGACAGAATATTGTATACATAGTAAATAAATATGTTTTTTTTTAAAAAAAAGAATTTCATTGTGTAGAACAGGTTCTCCTCAAACTGGCATCTTCCTATACCATCCTCTTCGTGGCTAGTGTTAACAAGCTTGTGTCACCATGCTTGGCTACTGGTATTATTTTATCATCACATATAGCAGATGTTTTGAGGGGTGGGGAAGGTAGTGCTGGATTGGAACCTAGGGCCCACATGTACTAGGCAGGCACTGAACCACTGAGCTGTGTGCTGCCCCAGATTGAACCTTTCCTCCTTGCTGTCTTCTCTGCACCACCTCAGCAGTATGCAGTCTGTGCCCTAGACCTCTATCTTCCCTGCATATGGCATGTGTTTATCCAGTGGGTGCTTCGCTCCTGATCTGTGCCATTTCTAAAGAGCAGATGATGTAAGAACTGGATGCGCTCTGGAAGTCCTCTTGTGTTCAAAGATGGGAACTGTCATCCTCACTGGGGCCTTAGAGCAAACAGCATTTTGGTCTGGAGATTTTAAAATCTTGTTCTACTTAGCCCTGAAGGCAAGAGTTTGTGAGCACCTGCTCTGTGTGCTTAGTCTTCTCAGTTGGTGGTGGCCTGCTTCCTAGCTTACCACTGACAGTTGTCAGGGTTTTGTTTGTTTGTTTGTTTGTTTGGGTGTTGGTTGTTTTGTTTTTTGAGACAGGGTTTCTTGTGTAACAGCTTTGCCAAGCTCTGTAGACCGGACTGGCCTCAAACTGACAGAGATCTTCTGCCTGCCTCTGCCTCCCAAGTGCTGGCATTAAAACCATGCATCATCACTGCTCGACTGACAGTTCTAAATTTTATAAAGGTTTTTAAAACCTTAAGACATTAAAGTGTGAAGCTGATCCTTGATTCTTTAATATACTGTTACCAGTAGCCATTCTTTTGGTACCTTATCTGAGTTTTTTTTTTTTCATTTCCTTTCCAGTTCTGCTGTAGAAATTACAGATTCTAATCCATAAAACTATAAGAGAACTCTGTACAGTATGGGACTGAAACTCCTATATTTGATTTCAACTCTGCAGATTAGCAGAATTTGCTGGGAAATTCTGCTGGTCTTGTTTGTGGTTCCCTGGAGCTGTAATGGGGTAGCAGTGATTTCTGTCTTCACAGGACTGGTGCTTTAGAAGGCATGGTCTGTGGAGCCTGGAGCTGTCATTCTGGAAGCTTGTGTCCACATTACTAATGTGTTTTTATTTTGGGAGGGCATGCTAACGAGCAAGTCTGAACAACTTGCTTCACCTGTGGGTACAACTTACTCTGGTAAGGGGCTGCCTTCAAGCACTGATGTTCTAGAGAGACTGAAGACAGTCTGGGCTGTGAGGTATTGGGCTCCATTGAGAAATCATGCAGAAGGATGATCCAACAGCAGAAAAACAGAGCAAATAAGAGACAAGGCACTTTCTTACATTTTAACCATGGCAATAAATATGAGGCAATCTTAATGGAAGGCTTAGGCACTAGGAAGAACAGAGGAATGAAGAAATTGAGGGACCCACCAGTGTAGGAAATCCAACAATCAGCTACTGCAGGTGGTCTTCCAACATGGAAACTGAAGCTGGGGTAGGTCAGTGGCTTATGTGGAGTCACATAGTTTACCGTAGCTTTAGACCCAGATTTCTTTGAGTTAGTTCACTGTGACATGTTCAAATGGAAGTTAAGGATATACTTTCATATTGGGTGTTCACGAGTTGGGCGTGGGGTTACCCATCTCATACTTGGGAACTATCCAGTCCAGTGAGTTCTCCATGAAAGAGAAGCTTAAGATGCTTAACACAGCTATAAAGTCTTTTGGTATGGAGAAGGCAGACAGTGAGGAGAGCAGGCCAGTCACCTCTTCCTGACTGATATGGCTTCAAATTGAGAAGCACAGGAAACACGGGAAAGAATGGGAGAGGTCTGAGAATGCTGTGGGCACAAAGGAAACCTCCCAGAAGCAGCAGTATAGTAACTGTATTCTATGATAAGCCTTAGTTTACATCAGAGTAACAGACCTGACTTAGTCATGCAGCTACCAGCAGAGGAGGCCAGAGGTTCAGACCAAACCAAACCAAAGAGACTGTGGGCAACAGCCTACAGGGTACTTTGTTAGTCTGCTAGAGGCAGCAGCCTTGCTGTCAACTGGACCGACACTGGCAGTGCCCCAACTCAGACACTGAGGCAGTTTTGAAGGACAGCATACAAAATTTAGAAATGACATTGATTCTTAAGTAGCCTGGACAGGCACATCACCTACGTGCTTATCTAGGTGAGTGTTGAGAGAACTGGAGGTATTCTTTGTTTAGAGAGCTAGAACAATAAGCACATCCCTTGATTCCAATGTGTGAGGCAGGGCAGGAACTCAGAGCCAGGTGGGGAGACCCAAGCCCAAATCTATCCCACTTAACTATGTTCTCAAGAAAGGTAAGAGATACTACCATGTGACTTCTAGGAGGACAGGTCCCTGTTCTCCATGTGACCTATCTGGCATGTGACTGCCTTGAACTACTTGCTTACTGGGTGAGAGTTCATGATTGTCCTGGGAGTGTCCAGCCGGGTTCCCAGAGGCTGCCTTCTAAGCAGCTCTGGAAACATGACCATCCTGCACATGGCTCTCCACTGTGCTTTCTAGAGTGCGCTTGCTCTGCAGAGCACTTTCCACATGTTTGGACATTTGGTGGATGGGTATGGTCGCAGTGAGGAGAGGCCAGGCAGAGCGCCACAGCAGAGCCACAGCATTTCTCTCCATAGGTGTTCCTGTGGGAGTTCTAGAACACAGGTACACCCTAACCTTTGTGCCTTAAGATGCTTTAAGCTAAGTCTTTCCAAAACGTCTATGGATATGATAGACTACTAAAATATAATTATTCAAAACTTTTAATAGTATGTATTATAGGTAGAAATGGAAATGAAATTTCTCAGTAACAGTTCTAAATAAACTCTTTGGAATACTTGCCAGCATACAATGGTTCGATTGTAGATTTGGATGCCTGTGTGTTTCCCATTTTACCATTAGGATACCATGATGGCCTAATGGTTATTAAAAAATAATAGCTAGAGTGAGTTTAATCTCTAGTATTATAAAGAATATGTATGAATATGTGGTGGTGTGTGTTTCTCTGTGTGTATCCATGCACACATGTAGGGTAGCACAGTGGCTAAGGAAAGAAAACAGAAACCTGGTTAGTGAAGCTTGATGTACACGTTGAGTAAGAAGTGAGGCACTGTTTCTTATGTTGCTTGTAGTATTTGAAAACATAGATATTTTACATATGAGTATATAATATATCCAAGACTGTATACATACATACACTCTATGATTTGATGATAGTTTCATGTGTATTGCTTTTATGTGTAACTAGTTGTGTCTGTGTAGTTTATGTTAACTACAAGATAACATGTATACCTTGTTCAAAGTTTGCCATGGGCATTCTGCAGGGGTAGGAAGTGCTAGCCTATTTTAGAGGTGGAAAGGAATATGGTAAGCAGTCCCCAGAGGCTCCATGTTCTGCACTGGCGATAGCTCCAGGTTTGCAAGCAGTGACATAGGCTTGTACAAGACAGTATGCAGCGTGTCAGCTGACACCAGTGTTAGTTTCAAGATCCTGGAGAATGGATTATAGTTGCCGGCCTCATCACACCTTGACTGTTATGGTAAGCAGACCTCAAAGGTGAGGTTGCACAGCCTTTCACTGTTGACCGTATTGTCTGTGTGCTTTTCAAAGCCATAAGTAAGAGGCAGCTGTCCTCTGGCCTGTTTTCCCCTTTTCCTCTTACAGTCTGGGACATTCTGTAGATAGAAAGTAAACGTGAGCCGGGCGGTGGTGGCGCACGCCTTTAATCCCAGCACTCGGGAGGCAGAGGCAGGCGGATCTCTGTGAGTTCGAGACCAGCCTGGTCTACAAGAGCTAGTTCCAGTGCAGGCTCCAAAGCTACAGAGAAACCCTGTCTCGAAAAACAAAAAAACAAAAAAGCAAGTAAACGTGAATATTTATAGTTTACCTTCCTAATTGTAATCTGTTTCTTGTCGCTAAAACTATGTGAGGGGGCTTTTTCATTACAACATTTGCCACACTTTGCTGAGTCATTTTGAGTTCAGCAAATGGGTGAAGTTTATTTTTAGCCCCTGGAGGCACAGAGCAGAGGCACAGAGGCTCTGGCGGCTCTTCTGTGTGCATCTGTCCAGCTGTGTCCTTTCAAAGACACAAGATTCAAACCCAGACATAGCTTGTCCCTAAGTAAATACAAAGGTTTTAAGAAACACTCTTACTTTTCTGTCCATTGTACATATTTTTATTTTTTCTTAAAAAAAAAAGATAGAATTTGAAATGAAAGATCATGTGCCCTGCCTGTTTCTAGTGCACATTTCTCTGAAGCTTGACTCATTTTATCCTCAGTTCCAGATCCTCTTGTGCCCTCTATATACGTATACCTGTGGAACTTGTGGGAGTCTGTTCTCTCCTTGCACTGTGTCAGCCCTGGCTATTGAACTCAGGTTGTCAGTCTTGGTGGCAAATGCCTTTACCATCAGCTGAACCATCTCACTGGCTCTTGCATGTCTTTGTAGAAGTATAGTTGTACCTGTCTCTTAAAATAATTTAGAGCTTCCAAGTGTGCTTTCTGCTGGAGTTGTGCAAGTTCACTTTATAAAAGAAAGGAGAAGGAGAAGACAGGAAAGGAATGACAGAGGAGCTCCTGCTGTGTTTTCTTTAGGCTATAATCTCCTAGAGGACTAAGGAGGTTTTGTAATCTTTGTGTTGAGTTTGTACAAAACCATGATTACAGAGAACAAAGAGTCTTGGTGCTCTTCTGTGGGCAACTGACTTTTGTCAGATGATGGACACTTAGATCTGCCTTACTGAGCAAGAGAGATACCATTCTGGGAGCTACATTCATATTGTCACATTTTATTAGTAAGTCCCACTTACTGTCCTTCATTAGTAAGATGCTTACACTAGGTTGGTTTTACAAGTGGACTGTTTTTGAACTCTGGGGTACATTTAAGAATTAATAATGTATTCTTTTTGGAACATGGAAGACTTGTGGTCCTTGGTATTAATGTAAAATGCCTGTTTTCTCTGCACCTGTTGGTCAGCTGACTGTCTTCTGTCTCATACAGAGCTCTGGAATTGAAACTTTAGTGGAGGAACTCTGCTGCAGACTGAAAGACCTACAGAGTGAGCAAGGTGAGTTGTTCTGGGGCAGCCGCTGCAGCCCTGCAGGGTGCTTCTCAGTGCAGTGTGTCTCTAGGCTGGCATTTCTCATCACCCTCAGCTCTACAAGAGGCTTCAGTGAGGTCATTAGTGGCCACATGGGAAATCCCTGCTCCCAAAGGTGGGCTGTAGTCCACGGGTGCCCTCTCAAACATGAAGGAACCTCTGTCTTCATTGAGTGGTTTAGGTAGGCCAACTTGCCAGACTCATTCAATCACTTGGGTTCCTAAATATCCTGCAGGACCTCAGGAAGAGGCTGCATTTAGCTTAAGGAACCTTGTTCCTGTCCTTGTCAAAGTCACTGTGCAGCATACACTCTTGAAGCCTCCTTCTATTCTGCTAAGGAAAGCTTATTTTCAGTTTAAGGCAATAACTTGGACCAAGCTAAGTGGATAGCCTTTGTTTTTGTTGGCGCTGAAGCACCGCCCATGATTACTTACATGTTAAGTCACAGATCTAACCGTAGTGAGGTGTTTTCTTTGCAGATTAGCATTAATCAAAATGAGTCAATACAAAGGCCATGACTCAGAATTTTGTGAGAAAATATTTTTGGAATATGAACAGATGTTCACTCCTTCTGATCTAATTAATAAGTACACAGGGAATGCTGGGTTCTCAGTTAAGAGCCTCCAGTGTGACTTTGGTGATGAGATAAAGGACTCTCACTCAGCCTGCAGCCTGGTGCTTATGAGGCCTAGCCAGAGTGTGCCTTCTGTCCACTCAGTAGATTGGTGTTATACACTGGTGTGGGCTTCTCTCTCTAAGCCACAAAGGCTTGTATCATATCTAATTAAAATGTCTTGAGAAATGTTTTAAAGCATAGTATTTATTAACTGGATATATGGTAATTTTTATGAATTTTTGTTTTATAACAGAAGAGAAGATTCACAAAAAGTTAGAGGGGTCTCCCTCTCCAGAGGCAGAATTATCCCCTACAGCCAAGGATCAAGTGGAAATGTATGTAAGACTATACTCCATATGAACTTTGCATTGTTAAAACCAAACTCATTACTGCTACATGGCTTCTATGCCTGTCATCTGTATCATTTCTTCATTTAGAAAACACATTGAACACTTAGATGCTTGATACTATGAGTGCAAAAGTGAGGTAGTCTAGTTTTATACTGTGCATCCAGTCAGTATTTAGGGAGTGGAGGAAACAGGGACCCTGCTGTTTACTGAAGCCACTTGTAACAGTGCCTTTGAAACTGACATGCAGTCTTTGAGACAGCTATAAGAAGTCATGATTATTCCTGTACACAGACAAGAAAACTGGATTTCCACTATCTCCTGCATAGGATCTCACCAGACTTGTTTTCTGACTCTTTCATTCTCCTGTATAAAATAGTCTGTATTATAAACAGACTTTCTTGCTATGCATTTTATTTTAATCTCCTGAATCTCTAATAAAAAAATTACATTTGATTGTATTGTAAGTATAACATTCTCAATAGAGATCAGAAACAGTATAAAACAGTACATTAATCAGTTTCATATCAATGAATTTATCAGATTAATTATCAGTTGTTACTAGAATTAATTTATTAATAAGTTATTAGAATTAATTCACGAGTTTCTGCATAGACTTCTAATGTGACTGCTAGAATGTTGAAAATTATGAATGGGGTTAGAGAGATGATTCAGCAGTTAAGATTACTTGCTGCTCTTCCAGTGGATCTGAGTTCAGTTCCTAGCACCCGTGTCAAGTGGCTCACTTGTCACTTCAGCTCCAGGGGGATCCAGTGGATTCTTGTCATTTCCTTGGGCAAATCCCACATACTTGTGGAATACAATCACATACACACATACATATAAATAAAAATTAACTTTAAAAAATAAAATGTAGCCGGGCGGTGGTGGCGCACGCCTTTAATCCCAGCACTCGGGAGGCAGAGGCAGGNAGGCGGATCTTTGTGAGTTCGAGACCAGCCTGGTCTACAAGAGCTAGCTCCAGCGCAGGGCTCCAAAGCCACAGAGAAACCCTGTCTCGAAAAACTAAAAAAAAAAAATAAAATAAAATAAAATAAAATGTATAAAACTTTTAATAATTTGTACTATACAGCTTTAATACAGTCAAATTCAGCATCTTTGTAAACATGGCCTTTGTCACTTTGGAACAGCAGTACACCCAGGAGCCAGCGTAGTTTTAGACTTCCTTTGAGGATCCATTCTGCTCTCAAATCTTCAGTCTTCAACAATTGCCAGTTTTTCTAGCAAGTCAGAAGTATTTCCTCCTTTTCCATGAGCTTCTAAGCACATCCAGGAGTTATGATTCAGTCAGGCTTTCATCCTAGAACACAGTGTGTGTATGATGTTAAGTCTCACACCTCACAATGCTCGCTGAGCCCAACTGTGATCCCTGTCTCTGATTGTGCCAGTACCCTCATTCCTGAGCACTTAAATATGACCATCCCTACATTCCTGAGAGCCTTGTTAAATTCGAAGTAATATAGCAGGAATGAGGACATGGAATAGGTGGTGTTCTGACTCATTTCTTGTACTAATGCTTCCTGCTCATGAGGCGGATGGACACTGTTCTTACTCTGTTTTGAGCCACTGAGAGATTATGTAATAAGCCAAAAGGTGCATAGAAAGTAAGTAGTAGAGCCGGGTTCAGTCTCGGGGGATATGGCTACAGAGCTTGTACTCTTACGTCATTTTCAAAGCTGCTTTCAACACTACTTGTTTCCACTATTGTGAGGTTAGTTATGTGTTCACTATTTTTAGAGGGAGGAAATAGACTAAAATATCAAATAGTGAGTGAGTTGAACGTCACAAGCATTGTAAGTGACCAGGATGATGTTCAAGTTTAGACATTTCCTATCAGCACAGTACATTCTTCCTATTACATTGCTTTTGTCATTTCTTCCTATTGAAATTGAAGCTTTGACAAGTCTGCTGTCTTACATAGTTTATAATATTTGCATAGTGCCTCTCACAGTCTGAGCAGTGCTAAAGTGATTGATTTGTGGGACTGACTTTAATGCATAGCACAGTTTACTGTTTGGTAATTCTTTTGTTGATGGTGTGAATGCTAACACTAGTGAGCTAAAGTGCTGCCTCTCAGGTTGCCATTGCCGTCTTTATGTATATGATAACTATAAAAAAGTGGCTTGCTTTTGAGCTTTTGTTTGTTTTGCAGGTACTATGAAGCATTTCCACCACTTTCTGAGAAACCAGTTTGCCTGCAAGAAATCATGACTGTATGGAACAAATCCAAACCCTGTTCTTATTCTAGCTCCTCTTCGTCATCCACAGCCCCACCAGCAAGCACAGATACATCTTCTCCAAAGGACTGTAATAGTGAGAGCGAAGCCATCAGAGAAAGAAGCACTGCTGTCTCCATCTCCATGCATGAGAAAGCCCAGAGCAGGAGCAGACATGAGAAGGAGAACAAGTTGAGCAATGGCACCATCGAAGAAAAGCCTGCCTTGTACAAAAAGCAGATCCGACACAAGCCTGAAGGGAAGATTCGCCCTCGCTCGTGGTCATCCGGCTCTAGTGAAGCAGGTTCAAGTTCAAGTGGTAATCAGGGAGAATTAAAAGGATCTATGAAGTATGTTAAAGTTAGACACAAGGCACGAGAAATTCGAAACAAAAAGGGGCGGAATGGGCAAAGCAGGCTGTCACTAAAACATTGTGAGAAGGCAGAGAGAAGTGTCCATGCAGGTGGTAGCAGCAGCAGCAGCAGCAGCAGTGGATCCGTCAGGCAGCTGTGCAAGCGGGGTAAAAGACCAGCAAAGGAGACAGGGAGGAGTGACCCCGGGAACACTGCAGTGAAAGATCTATATGTGGAGAGCAGAAACAACAAAGAGTACAAGGAAGAGCCACTGTGGTACACCGAACCCATTGCTGAGTATTTTGTTCCTTTGAGTAGAAAAAGCAAACTAGAAACCACATACCGAAACAGGGAAGATACAAGTGCTCTGTCAGCAGAGGCAGTGGAAGACTTGTCTGAATCCATGCATGGTCTGTGTATCAGCAACAGTAATATCCATAGAACATACCTCGCAGCAGGTACTTTCATTGATGGTCATTTTGTAGAAATGCCTGCAGTTATAAATGAGGATATTGACCTCGCTGGGACCTCATTATGTTCTCTACCAGAGGACAATAAATACCTGGATGATATTCATCTATCAGAACTAACACACTTCTATGAAGTGGATATTGATCAATCCATGTTGGATCCTGGTGCCTCAGAAACAATGCAAGGAGAAAGTCGGATTTTGAATATGATTCGACAAAAAAGCAAGGAAAATACAGATTTTGAGGCAGAATGTTGCATAGTGTTAGATGGTATGGATTTGCAAGGGGAACGTGCAATATGGACAGATTCTACCAGCTCAGTGGGTGCTGAGGGCTTCTTTCTGCAAGACCTTGGCAATCTGGCTCAGTTTTGGGAGTGTTGTTCATCTAGTTCTGGTGATGCTGATGGAGAGAGTTTTGGAGGAGACTCTCCAGTTAGACTCTCTCCTATCTTGGATAGCACGATACTCAGTTCACACGTACTTGCTGGCAATCAAGAGCCCTTTTCCAATATTAATGAAGGATCTGGTATAAACTCTTGTTTTTCAGTATTTGAAGTGCAATGCAGTAACTCTGTTTTACCATTTTCTTTTGAAACACTCAACTTGGGAAGTGAACCCACAGATTCTAGTGCTAATATGCTGGGGAAAACACAGTCTAGATTGCTAATATGGACCAAAAATAGTGCCTTTGAAGAAAATGAACACTGTTCTAATCTTTCAACAAGAACTTGTAGTCCATGGTCTCATTCAGAAGAAGCACGCTCAGACAACGAGACACTAAACATTCAGTTTGAAGAATCAACACAGTTTACTGCGGAAGATATTAATTATGTAGTTCCCAGGGTCTCGCCAGATTATGTAGATGAAGAACTTCTAGATTTTTTGCAGGATGAAACTTGTCAGCAAAACAGTAGAACTTTAGGAGAAATTCCTACATTAGTTTTCAAAAAAAGATCTAAGCTAGAATCTGTGTGTGGTATTCAGCTAGAACAAAAGGCAGAAAATAAGAACTTTGAAACTACACAGGCATGTAGTGAAAGCAGTCCACATGGAGATGGCTACAGCTCAGGGGTTATTAAAGACATTTGGACAAAGATGGCAGATCGGAATTCTGTGGCTGCAGTAGAGACAGAGAGACCTGAGGAGGAGTTGTTTTCCACAGATGTAAATAACTACTGCTGCTGTCTGGATACTGATGCTAAGATGGAAGCCTTTCAGGAGCCTAATAGGGCTGTGCAGAGATCAGAGTATCATCTCTGGGAGGGGCAGAAGGAGAACCTGGAGAAAAGAGGGTTTGTCTCTAGTGAGCTGTCCAAGGTGGATGGCGGTGATTACACCACACCCTCTAAACCTTGGGATGTGGCCCAGGACAAAGAGAACACATTCATTCTTGGAGGAGTTTATGGAGAACTCAAAACGTTCAACAGCGATGGGGAGTGGGCAGTCGTACCACCTGGTCACACAAAAGGAAGTTTGTTACAGTGTGCAGCCTCTGATGTAGTGACAATAGCTGGTACAGATGTCTTTATGACCCCTGGGAACAGCTTTGCTCCTGGTCACAGGCAGCTCTGGAAGCCCTTTGTGTCATTTGAACAGAATGATATGCCGAAGAGTGGGGAAAATGGATTCAACAAGGGGTTTTCTTTTATCTTCCATGAAGACTTGCTAGGAGCCTGCAGTAACTTTCAAGTTGAAGATCCTGGACTTGAATATTCATTCTCTTCCTTTGACTTAAGCAATCCATTCTCACAAGTTCTCCACGTGGAGTGTTCATTTGAACCAGAAGGAATTGCATCTTTCAGCCCCAGTTTTAAGCCGAAATCAATTCTTTGCTCTGATTCAGACAGTGAAGTTTTCCACCCCAGAATATGTGGCGTTGACAGGACACAGTACAGGGCTATACGAATCTCTCCTCGAACTCATTTTCGCCCAATTTCTGCATCTGAACTATCCCCTGGAGGAGGAAGTGAGTCAGAATTTGAATCTGAGAGAGATGAAACAAATATTCCCATTCCTTCTCAAGTTGATGTATTTGAAGACCCACAAGCAGATCTCAAACCTCTAGAAGAAGATGCAGAGAAGGAAGGCCACTACTACGGGAAATCAGAGCTTGAGTCTGGGAAGTTCCTGCCCAGGTTAAAAAAGTCTGGAATGGAAAAGAGTGCTCAGACATCACTGGATTCCCAGGAGGAGACAACAGGGATTCTTCCAGTAGGAAAACAGAATCAGTGTTTGGAATGTAACTTTAATGAATCTCTGGAAATAAATTTAGAAAGCTCAGCAGTAAACTGTAAAATAATGACACAATGTGAAGAGGAAATCAATGACTTTTGCAGTTGCAAAGCAGGTTGTCAGTTCCCTGCTTGTGATGATAATCCAGTGTCTTCAGGACAATTGGAAGAGGTATGTGTCAGTATTGAATAAGGGATTTGATAGATAAAGAGTAGCCTTATCAGCCAAGAAAAGTGAGACTGAATTACTGGAAAATTAAATATTTCAGAATTTAGAATTCTTAATTTATGCTTAAGGACTTAAATGAATTTGCTATTTACAGATCTGAAGTGCATAATTGACTCTTGCATGGAAATGGCATAATAATTCACAGGATGCAAAGTTCTTATGTAATATGCGTGTATTATGGGTAAAGCATAAGACCTGTGTGTAAGTGTTGTAGCTTTCAGAGTTGGGGAGCTAGGATGCAGCTCTGAGTAAAGAGTGTTGGTTGGCTTTATTATAGCTGTGTATTCCATGTAAAATACCTTACATCTGGACACTCTTCTCTAAAATGTGTTGTGGTTCATGTATGAGTGAACCCATGATCCAAATGAAGTGACATGTCTTCTCCAGTGCTCTGGAACAGGGGCTCGTTTCATGTGGAACTGTTGGGTGAGGTTAGTGTCAGCAGTTTTGTTAATGGAGTCATCATACACCTTGAGTATATTTCTAGGAAGTACTTTGAAGTTAAATTGACTGCACCAGACTGACACAGCAGTGAGCTGTTCCACGGAAAAGCAAGAGCTGCCTGCCTGCTTTATTTGACGATTTGTTGGCATAGCAGTGCCTGGCTTTTTTTTTTTTTCCAGAATCAGATTGTTAAGCGGAGTTGGAAACAGTCACAAGTCATACCCTCCTGATCCAGATGGATATGTGTTGTCCTTCCTTTCATTTGTCCTGTCACTGGCCCCCACCCATCCTGTGAGGCCATCACATCTGCCTTCTCTACTGATACCTCTCTGAGTCCTCTTCAGTCCTCAATCCCACCTCATATCAGAATTAATTTCTTCCTTTTCTTAATTTTCTTGCACTTTCTGCCTCTTTTTTTTTTTAATTGCGTTTTCTATGTCTTGTGAGTTCCTCACCTTTTTTTTTTCTTTCTTTTTCCAGAACTTGATTATTGGCTTCTATGGCTGGGCACTGCACTAACTCGTTAGAGTCAGAGCACCTAGGTGTGCAGCTGCTTGCCTTTGGGTGGTTGCAAAAGCCTCAGGGGGAACTTGAGAGTTGCTGCTCTAGTCAGCATGCTTCTTGGTCCATAGAAGACCAAGTTTAATCCCCTTGAATCCTTGAAATCTGAATTGCTAAGGAAAAACCAGCAATGTTGTTAGCCTTTGTGTTGTGTTGCCCCCATTTTTCCTCCTTAAATGTTCCTTTATGTACTTTGTATTTCACCTGGTTCCAGATTGGGAAGAAAATGAGAAAGAAAATGAGGAAAGAAGCAAGATCCCACCTACTACTACCATATTCCTTCGCTTTCTAGTATGTTGATGTATTTCCGTGTTCTCAGAATTCTGGGTTTTTTTTTTTTTTTGAGAGGTTGTATCTTGCAGCAGATATGGGGACATCTTGAGAGTGTGGATGCTGTCATGCTGCAGCATCACTGCAGATTGGAGCTCACTTCATAGGCTGACTTGAGGAACAGAGTAGAGAGTACTAGAAGGGACAATTTGGGACCAGGCTGAGACTAGGTCTGTCTACCCCATCATAATCACCAGGTCAGTTTTGAAGAGTTCCTAAGAGATGCCTTTGCCTAAGTAGAGCCAGTCTCTGGAGGGCAACTTTAAGGTTGCTAAGATTCCTTCTGTTTCAGTGCAAGAAGATGAAAATATAGAGTTTCTGTAAGAGTTAGCATTAAGGACCATAGAAATAATAGGGTTTAATTAAAAGTTAAGTCAAAATGGACAGACATGCTTTGGATGTCTGTGGTGCCTGTCACTAAGAGAAGAGCCCCAATGAATGAGGTGCCATCCTTGTCTGAGCAAAATTCAGTCTAGGCAAGAAACCCATTTTATAAATCACATATCTTAACTAAAATGGGCAGTTCATATAAAGTTAAAGGAGGGCATACACACAGTGAAAGGGGCTCCTTCCACCAGCCCTCATTCGTGCTAGTTGTGATGAACCCCACCAGAGTATTTTCCACGTGGTATGCCTCCCTTTTAACTGAAATGAACTTTATTGTAACACCCTTCCTTCTTATGTCCTATATACTGTTCCACTGTGTGGTTTTACCATGGTTTACTTGACCAGTTCTTTATCTTTTGGGACATCAGGGCCAGTGCAATTGTGGGTGATGTGATAGGTAGGACAGTGGAAATAAGGCCTGGAGTCTGTGGGGACTTCATCAGAATCCTCCCAGGGTATGGACACTGCAGGTGTTGTGAACACACCTGGATATGTAGTTGCAGAGAGTGGGAGGCAGGCTGGCCATGTGAGCAGAAGGTCAGATAAAGAAACTGGGCTGCTGAGATGTGTTGATTAAATACTGAACACAGCTCATCCAGTTGTAGCGGAAGAAAAAACAAGCACATGGGGAAAGCGTACCCCATGTGTCTCTTACACAGAAATATGGCATGGGTGTCCTCTTTTCCTGGGCTCTGATGCCAGCTTAATGCCAAGAACTTTGAACATAGGAAAGAAACCAGATTGTTAGTCCCTATCTTCAAGGACTTCCCAGTTGAGATGAAGTCATTTGGTCCCAGCAGTATTACATTGTGAAGGTCAGTGAGTCCGGAGGTTGGAGAGAGACAGCAGGAGTCATCCTGGCTTGTGGCACACATCCTTCCTGTACCAGCTTTGTTAGTATATCCTCCTAGATATCCACAGAGACTTATTCTCCCACCTGGTAGCTAGAATTCAAAAAGAGACCCACTCTATCCCACAGTGGGATCAGACAGCACTCTCCTGACTCTATGCCTCCAGAAGCAGAGAGTAAACACAGGCCTTTCGAGCCTCCAGTGGATGTTCTCCTGTTTACATTGTGTTTCTTTAAAAGAGTGATCCACAGAAAGCTTTCTTTACCATTTGTCACCCAGCGATGAAAAATGACCAATGGGAAAGGGATACTGGATCCTGAAGAAAGGAAACCCCAGCACCTTTTTCTTCACCAGAAACAGACTATTTAATGGGAATGTGAACTATGGGGTCTTTATCCCTTCTCTTGACTCTCGGCTTCTGAAGAACTTCTGAGAGTTGCTAAGCCGTCTGTGATCACTCTTTCTGGATGAAGGTTGTGCCTTCCATTCCTTTTCAGTGTCCCGTTCATTCATGGAGCATGTAAAGAGAGTGCCCTCTGCCCAGGATTGTTGCAGGTGCTGGAATCATTAGCCAAAGCCTGTGTGGAGTTTTCCTGCAGGCTTGGGTGCTAACATCAAGCATGCTAGGTTAATGCTGTGTGAGGATATAAGCACCATTTGAAGGAAGATGGAGCACTGGATGGATTGGGAGTGCTAGAAGTAGCTTGCAGTGTTAAGAAGCCAGGCAGGCTTTCTCCCAGAGCTGCCTTTTGAGTATGTACCTAGAGGTGGGCAGGTGCAGCTCCTATGGTTGGTACTGCTCTGTTCTGCCCTTTTCCACTTTCTTCTGTTCTTCAATTGCTTCCCAGGCAAGACTGGCCTTGAATTCTTTCTGTATAATTAAGAGATGACCTTGAGTTTGTGATCCTCCTGCCTCTTTCTCTCTGTATTCTTTGCATTCGTTGAATTAAAACATTAAACAGGCCTCATATGAGCAAAATGTAGTAGTGTTTTCTGTGCTCCCCAAAAGCTGGGAATAACTGAGTGGCAAGGTGTCATGAAATGATGCATGTTGTTGAATGTGGATGGCTGCTGCAGCATGAAAGAGAAGACAGTGAGTCTTGGCCATTGGAATTGGCACCCAAATAGAGGATTCAGAAAAGATTCCTGAAATAATGACAGACACTGGCAAGAGCCACAGCAAGGTGTGAAGAGAGGACTTGATGTGCTCTGAAATCAGATTAAGCATGGGAGCCAGTTTTTGTAGTCTGTAGACAGAGTGCTCTGCCTGCAGGTGCAGAGATGACCAAGAAAACAGTCTTGTCCTTAGGCTTTGGATGCTCTTGCGTCTGACCACATCTTGGTGTGAACCCCAGTTCCTGGTTGGTGTCTTGAACTGTGAAACCTGTTTGCCTCACCATGCCTGTCCTTGACTAACCCTGTGTCTCTTCCATTTTACAAGAGGATTAGAAGATAATTAACCTCGCAGATAGGAACTCAGATAGCAACCTGTTGCCTCTTCTCCCTTCAGTAGTGCCGTGGGATGATGGAGATAATTCTGGCTACTCTCTTTTGCTGCCCGAAACAGCATCAAGAAATCTCCCAGAAAATAGAATGCCTTCATATGCTGCAAATTGGTATCAGGTGCTGGTATCACTTTTACTGCAGCTCCTGTACACTGCTGGCTTTATTTGCATTTAGCTCAGCTTTGTCATGCTTTTCAGCAGTACTCATTTGTATTGTTAGAACAGACTACTAGGGGAATAAGGAAGGTTAATTGACTACTCTGGGCAGATGGTACAGTTTTCCTCGGTTCCTAATTTAGAACTATTTCTGAAACATTATATTAATGAAACGTTGATGAAATAAGATGTTAATGAAAATGAAATGTTAAATGTATTTCCCATTTTATTATGTAATTTTAAGAAACTTATTAGATAAAGCAATTTTAGACCCATAAAATAATTTACAGTTTGTAACACAACGAAACAGCTGAACTTGAACACATGCTATCATGAAATTGTACACAGTTCACAGGCATTCTGATGAGAGCACAGAACAGGTACTTGGAAGGGTACAAAGATGGAGAGCCCAGGCTTTTCTCTGGGGAGCTAGTGGCAGGCCTCTCAGGCCCAGCGAAAAAGGGACTGTACCAGGATACATGTATATACAAAAGTGGCCTGTGATGTTTATGACCATTCCAAGGACTTGTTGGTCACCAGTGACTGCTGCTGGTAGCCAGTTCTCACTTCCCAGGAGGGAGGGCAGGGTCTGAGCAGCCTCAAACATTCCTCTTGGGAAGGGTGGAACCCTTCTCTGCATAGCACCTCAGGCTCAGGCCACTGTCACCTGTTGGGCTTGGGTAGGCTTGTAAGAGTTTTTGTCAAGATTCTTGTTCTGCTTGGATTTGAAGTACTTTTGAAAGAAGGCTTCTTTTATTTATAGTGAACAATATATTGGGCTTTTCCCTTTCTCTTAAACAACAAAAACTTAAAAAGAATTTTTTTAACTCACCAACCTAAAATTGCTAGGTAGTCCTACAGTAATGCTGAAAGTTTTTTCTGTCTGTCCTGGAGATTTGTAAACATGCTCTGTGTTTGGCTTCATCTAAACAGTTTCCTGTACTGAACACTGATGTGCAAGAAGTAACAAGAAATCAAGAAAAGCAGAGCTGGTGGGAAAAAGCCTTGTACTCTCCCCTTTTCCCCTCATCAGAGTGTGAAGGTAAGGAGACTGCGTGTCATTAGTGTGTTCAATTTAATTTACCAAGAGCAACAGATTCTTTGGCTGTGGATACAGTCTAGGAAACACCAAAAAAGTTCTTGTGGCCAGCACTTTGTTACAGGACACAGAGATGAATGTAAACTGGACCCTGCTCTCATACCTAGCCACAGTCTGGTGAAAGGGTTTGGAAGTTCATTAGAAGCATAAATGGTTTGGACCTTTGATGGTTATGGAAAGAACTTCAGTTTGCAGGGTATTGAGGTCAGATGTGTGCTGGAAGACTTGTAGCAACAACACAGATAAAATCGTAGCTGAGGAGTTAGGTAATGGGAATAGGATGGAGAGATTTTGTAGTGGTTGCACCTGAAGCATGAACAGCAAGAAGGAGTTAGGGGAGACTTGAGAGCAGTGGTTCTCAACCGGTCGGTTGTGACCCCATCGGGGTTGAATAGGATATTTATAGTACAATTCATAAAGTAGCAAAGTTACGGTTACGGAGTAGCAATGAAATAATTTTATGGTTCGGGTCACCACACCATGAGGAACTCTACTAAAGTTCACATCATTAGGAAGGTTGAGAACCACTGCTCTAGAGAGAAGGGTGGTGAGGACAGTTCTAGTTTACTAAGGAACATGCCAGGGTCCCAGGAGTATAGATCCAGTCTCCTGAGTGACCAGTCTGTGAGCTAGGTGATTTTAAGATGCAGGTGCTGCTCATAGTACAGGTCAGAAATCCCCAGAGCTTGCTTCAGAAGCCCTTCCCAGCAAGGAGCTAGGAGAGGAAGAGGGATATCACAATGTAGCAAAGAAGCTACTTCCTTTAGGCATGATTTTAAACACACTGAGTTCATACTTCCTCACTTGGTTCATTCTGTTCATTAGTAGGAACCCAGTTCCAACTCAGCTCTGAATCTTGGATATCCAGTCTGTTGGCTGGTGCCAGTGAATGGCTGTAGGTAATGCTTTTGTACGTGCATATAAAATGGTATGTAAGAAGCTCTGTGGAGAAAAGAATGTTGGCCAATCTTCTGAATGACAGCTGTGAGTTTTGGTTCCTGTGATGCTCCTTTGCAGTGACAGTATGAAGCATTCTTTCTGTCATGCCGAGGGTCTGTAGCCCAACATGGAAGTTATGCAAGAAGACAACTGGCTACTCATCCTGTCTAAGGACCAAACATTCCTGAAGGTTCTAGTGCTAGAAACATGATATTAATCAACATGTTCTGGACACTGGCTAACTAGAACTCTGAGCATCCCTGGGGAGAAAGACTACCCCCTCGTTGAGTATGGTGAGGAGACAGAGTATGTTCTGCTGAGAGCCCGTGTGCTAGGCACTTCTGCTGTGTATTTGTGTCTCTCTGAGCAGAGTGCTGCCTGGGCGAGTGTCTTCTGAGTGGGGCTGGAGGCAGAGTCCGTAGCATAGCAGCTGGGGCTGTAGGAGCAGTAACACTGTCTGCTGACCTGGCAGAAGATGGGATGGTACAGGAGTATGATTTGTACAAGGCCACTCAGGGGCAGAGACTTCAGAGGGGTTGGTAGCATTCTCCAGTACTCACACCGCAGTTAATCTGTGCTTTGGAGACTCAGTTGGTATTGACATGTTGTGTGGAATGAGCCCTTTGGAGAGCAGCACATATTGTGATGAGGACCCAGGCTGGGGAAGCAAGGCTGAGCCGAAGCCTAATGCCTCTGTGCAAGCTGCCGGCCCTTTTTGTGCTCTGTTGCCTGTATTTGTAAAAGGAAGCCATCCCTATTAGGATGGTTGTGAGGAATAAAGATGCCTCTTTAGCAGGCAAAGGGCCTATAACTGTAAGCCACATCCACAACAAACAGTAGCTGTCACTATAAGCATTACAAGAAACATGGAATGAATTCAGTATGGTTCTTTGCCAACCTTCTGCATGAAGGTATGGAGATGGACATTCTTCTATCCAGTAGCATTCCTGATCTGGAAAAGAGCCACCTTCCCTGCCACAGTCTTTCTTCTGGTCCTGGAGTGTGTATATATGTAGAATAAATGGGATGAAATGAGGACCCCTTCATCAGAGTGCAGCGGCCTCTCGGCCCTCCCAGAACCCAGGTTCTGGGTTAGGGACTATCAGAGATGCTGGTGTACCTGCCCACTTCTCCCATAGCACCTCCTTTAAGAGGATGGTGCTTCTTCTGTTTTATAGAGGTGGGGGTATGGGACTTTGAGAGTCATGTTACTAATAAAGAGCAGAACCTGGCATCTACCTATGACTTTTGTCACTCAAAGCCAGGGTTATTCAAGTAATGCCCAGAACTGGTAGGTTATGGAGAATACCCACATGGCAAGCAAAGTCTATACTTGGTGCCCAGGAGTGTAACCCTCATTAAGGCACTCTGTAGCACTGGGCACACAGTAGCCATAGCATCCCATTGATACCTGTAGTGTAACCCCAGCAAGCAGGGATGCTAAAGGATCAGCATTCCCTAGCTCTTGTCAGAGCCAGGTTCAAACCAGCCTGGTTGGAGTCTTCATCCTTCGCTGTAACTCCATCACAGTTACCTCTTGATGGGGTTGGTGGGCAAGAGGCTAGGCTAGACTAAAACTAGGTTCAGTGTAGAGATTGTACTCAAGAATCACCTGGAGCTTCTTAGAAGGACCTAGGTTTCTCCAAGTCCCCCAGGTGGCTGTATACTGCTGGTGGGTTCCTCTAACTTATTCTGCATTGCCTTCACATCCTGTGGGCCTTGGCCAACTGGACCATGAGGCTCCTTACCTCAGTGCACAAGTGTTACAGACCGTGGTGGGCATGGTGTTGAGTTATAACTGGCCAGCTGTTTACCTGCTTTGCTTTCTCATTGGGCTGCCCCTGTCTGGAACCTCTGCTCCTGTTCCATCACATTTCTGTGGTACATCGTCCATCTCCCTCCTCTTGACACTCTTCTTGAGAGTGCAGGCCTCACTAGTCTTTTCCCGTGTTCCCAGGACCATCTCATCATAGGTCTGTGTATATATTTGTTGAATTGTTGGGAGCATTTTACTGTAGAATATGTTTATGCTGAATGGTTTTTATTATTATTCATTACACACGTGTGGTTAGAAGTTTTCAGTTGGCATCATGTTTTCTTGTGTACTCCTGGCTGGCTGTGCTTTAAGTGACAGCCTAATCCTCCAGAGGGTGGGGAGGCTGAGCTTTTCTATGAGGTGAGACAGGGGCACGTGTTTCAAAACTGTCTTAATTGAATTTCCCCCTTTCCCTCTTTTCCCTTTTCCATTCACAATGATTAAGAATGTTATACAAATGCCAAGGGAGAGAATGGTATAGAAGAGTATCCAGATGCTAAAGAGACACCCAGTCATGAAGAGCGTCTGTTAGATTTTAATAGGGTAAGTGGACTGTCCTCTTCCCTACCACTCTAGTCACAAACTTGGGAGCCCTGTGACCCACATCTATGGGTGTTGCCTTTCTCCTCTTGGCCCTTCCTTTGGGTCTGCTTAATGCCACTCCCCACCCCTAACCATTTTCCAGACCTTCATGAAGAGCCCTTGATGTCCCTCCAGCTCTCCCTATGCCACTGGTACAGGGGGCTTTAATGCTGTGTTAAGCCTGTTGTTCCTTGGTCAATCTGGGGCAGCATCTTCCTCCTTCTAGTGTGCTTTTCCAACCTGTGTAGGACAGAACCTGTCCTTCCTGTGCTCTTGTGCATTCTCTGGGTGGAGCCCCACCATCCCAGCCCCTTCTGTCTCCTCACAAGCCTGTGAGCACCATAAAGGCACATTCAAGATCTTGACCTACTTTTAGCTCAGTCAGGCCTTCCACTGTTAAATCAGGTTGACCAATGAATTGAAGGAAACTTATTTTCTCCTTAGAGTTGTCAGTGTGTTAGCTCAAGCTCTGTAAGAATTCTCCAAAGTACCATGTGGTGTTAATCCTGCTGACCTATCAGGTTGTATTTAATGTTTCCCAGCCCACGTGCAAGGCCTCTCCATAGCCTTCCACCCTCGAAATGGTTACCCCACCACCTGTCTCTTCCTCTCACCTCTACACGCAGTGTCTGCCAGCCTGTTAATGCACCTTACCTCCACTTTCCATCCACCTCCCTCCTCCCCATCATCCTTTCGACATGGTCCAGACCGTTGCCACTCCTCAACAGCAGCCACAGCCTTTCCTGTCCTTGCTTCTGCTTGTCCTTGATAATCATCTCTGTTCAGCAAGACAAGTGACCTCACCCTCCCCTGTGCACTAAGTATTATTGGTATATCCATTTGCAGAGTAGAAAATGGAGGCATCTGGAGATGGAACACAGACATGGGCTACCTGCCTCAACAGTCTAGCTGTAGGACCTATGCTCCTAACCTATGCAGTTGGAAGAAATCCAGACTTCTCCATGCCTGGAAGCCTTGTGTGCTTTGCTCTCACGTGGCTTTTCTGTGCTTCTGCCTCTGGCTTATATGCAGGGACTGGGATGGGGTGGTGCTGGTGGTGAATGTTGTGATGGGCTGGGAAGTGTTGCTAGTTGCTGTAACTGGTGAAAAGGCTACCATTGCCATCTAGTATCCTAGGGTCCCCATATGCCAGCCTTCCTGTGAACACAACAAAGAGATCCTCTACGTCATGCTGGGTAGTTCTAAAACTGCAGTGCTGAGCACCAGCCTCTGCTCAGGAGTGCCACCTTCTGGAACACTCTGCTCCTGTCCAGAGTGCCCCTTACCAGTTATCCTCACATCTACAATCTGAAGTTGTGTCCTTTGGTTTGCTTGTCTGCTGGAAGTGTGAGCCCCATGGCCATGGCTATATCAGCCTATGTGAAACTTCATGGGCTATTCTGAACCAGGTACTCAAAGACTTGTTAAGGAGTCCCTATGCCCTACACTAATGTAACTAGACATGCAGAATTAGAGTTGGACCCTTCAGGGACAAGGGAGAAGAGATTTCCTCTAAAATTGTGTGACTTCACATCTTTTTGCTCTTCATCAGTGATTGCTAATTTATCTCTGTCGGGGAATAGAATCAGCCCTTGGGGCAGAAGGGGTGTGTGTGTCTAATTTTTGGTGTATTGAAAATTGTTTTTGAATTGTAGGTGTCTTCTGTTTATGAAGCAAGATGCACAGGAGAGAGAGGTTCTGAGGCAAAACCAAATGGCCTCCACAGGAAGATGTGTTCCAGCGCCAGCTCTGACACGGGTGACACAGGCTCCGAAGCCGGTGGAGAATGGGTGGGCCCCAGCACAGAGGAGCTCTTCTCCCGAACACATCTCTGACCCTGCAGAGTAGTACCAGTCATTGAAAACGCTGTGATGGGAAATTGCCTTCTGTGAGGCCTGTTAGTCTAAAGCAGCAACTTAGGTTTCTTCTTCGATCAACTGATCTGCATCAGTGATTACCTTTCTCTTCTTGCTTATTTTAGCGTTGGGGACGGCTGTCCTGTTGAAGATTTGTTTCCAAGCTGTTAAGTTCTTGCTCTCTGAAGTAGACTAGACTGTGCTGTCCAGTGAGGAATGGGTGTGCATGTGCTTGTCCTAGCGCGTCCCGCTTCTGCATCGCAGCTGCAGGCCTCCCTCTGGCGGCAGTGTCGCCATCACCTTGTCAGCATTGTGGCAACAACTGCCACCGTCCAGAGACTCCAGCTCTGTTCTCTGAGCCAGGAGATCAGTCCTCCCCTGCAGTGGGTCAGGGCCTTGCTGAAGGAGGAGGGAAACATGGTGACTCATCTGCAGGCTCATTCGGAAGATCTCGTGGACAATGCTGTAGGAAAACAAGGGTGTGCTTTAGAGACTTACAGAATACTGTGCTCTCTCTTAGGATTCCCCTAAAGTACCATGGAAGATACTGTGGCTTGTGACTTTCTTGCTAGCTGAAGAAGCCAAGGATTTGAGGCATGGGGTGGATGGGGTAAGTTCTGCTACTGTCGTGCATCCATAGTGGATGCAGCGGGGTTGTCTGAGCTGCCTTTCCAGCACTTAGTTAGGACCTTACCTGCAAATTATGTTCTGGTGACGACATTGAACTGAAGTCTCCAAATGAACTTAAAAACATTTGACAGACAGTGAGGCCATCTCATCACCCCTAAGAAATCTTTGGCTGCTACAGCTAGCTGCTCTTGTGGCTGTGATGTAGTATAGCTTGTATCTCATTTTGTGTTTGAGAGAATGTTCTGGGCAAGTTCTGCTTGCGGTGGGCTGGGGTGGGTAGAGGAATTTCCCACATACCTGTGTGATTGCTGTTCTGATCATTGCCTCGTGTGACTCGGTGAAGCAGGCAGGAGGCATGCCTCACACAGATGCATCTAAGTCTACTCATCACCTCTTCGAGCTCTCTCTTGCAGCACTGCCACAGGCACCAGGAGGGCCAGTCATGCAAAGCCTGAACTTCCAAAATTATTTTTCTCTTTTAACCGACTTGTTTTTAAAAACACCGTGTCTGTGACATGAAGTAGCCAAGAGGTCTGAAGTAGCCAAGTTGGCCTCACCAGTAAGTGGGAAGCACTGGGCACATGGGTGGCTGCCTCTGAGGCCTTTTTGGAAGTACTTGAGTTTGTTGCCTGTTTCTCAGGAACACAGAAAATATCATGGAGGCTGTGCAGTCACCGCAGTTCTGTGCGTCCTCACCATGGGGAGCCTGGCTTGCTGGCGGGGGCATCTTGCCACCTTAGGATTTGTTTTCATACAGCACATCTTCTGACACTTTACAGTGGCTTGTGTGTGCGTGTGTGTGCATGTGGAAGGTTTCATGTTGCTCTTATTTATTTACAGACATCAGATAAGTTTTATGTATTTTTTCTTCTGGAGCTTCCTAAAATCTGATTAACATCTGCACTGAAATATAACCTATCATCAAAAGCAAAAAGGATTGAAAGTTGTAAATTCCTAAAATCAATGCAGTCACAATTACCCTAGAAATTGTTGCTATGACCAAATGGATTTCATACTCAACCATGAGCTTGAATGACCTGGACAGCTAGTGTTCATCTGGAAAGGGCTCCAGGTGGCAAAGACACTTAGCTCCTTGGCTGTGAGGAGAGCACCCCCCGCCCCCCCCCGCCAAAGGGGTGCGGTGGGTCATCAAAGGCAAAGGGATGAATAGATTCTGTATTTGGTTTCTTTTTGTAGTTAAGTGGCTGAAGCTCAGAGGCTTTGGCACAGAATTGAAGTGTGGTTTTAGTTTCATGAATGGATGATCACAAAAAAGCATTAAAAAAGTTGGCAAACGCTGAAACGCACTGTGGTATGAAGCGCGTTGCATATTCGTAGCACTGAAGTATCAGCTCCATTCCTAGGCTGAGATTTTTTTCTGTGGTTGTATTGTTCTGATTTCACGTACACCAGAGTAACTGATTTTTTGTTTTGTTTTGTTTTGTTTTCTTGTGGAGTTAACACCAAATAAAAATTTCAAAAATGTTTGTTGTTTTTATTTATCATAATCAGTTTTTTAAGTGAAGAAGCAGCCTCTTCTTAACTGAGAAGAACAAGAGAAAGCCAGAACCCATCCTCCTGAGGGCAGTTATTCTCTGAGAGCAACTCCCCAGAGCTGGGAAAGAAAGTGTGTTGCCTGCTGGGCACCCAACTGACCCACATCCCAACAGCTGGGGGTGACCCTATCCCTCCCTGTTAGACAAGTCTTCTCCATTGTGTTTTATTCTGGGAGGAAAAAATTGTCTTCACATGTTAATGTGAATGGTGTTCATTATACACAGAAGTCAGCGGGAAAAGGTGCTTACTGTACAACCTCAGAATCCAGAGAGAGGTGGAGAGAAAGGACAGCCCTACACAGTTGTCTTCTTACTTCTGAATGTGCTGTGTGCTGCAGTCATACACGTATGTATTTATACACAGTCATACATACCACTACTGTGAGGACCAGCCTCTAGCAACTCAGGGATTGAAGGAGAGCCATGGGGCTGGCAGAGTAATTACTCAATTTGACCTTTCTCTCTGATGGAGTGAAACTTAACTCTCTGGGACTGGCGAAAAAGGGCAAAATACACATACTCTTCGGACTTTTCTATTATTTTTTTGTGTCTGTTCTCTCTTCTTTATTTTTCCTTTACAGCTTATCTATCCTAACAAAATCATTTAAGCAATATAAAAATTACAATATGGTTACATTCTACTTTCCAAGTGAATGATTATAATGAATACAGGTAAAAAAATTTCCCTTACATATTTGAAAATTCTACATACTGTCGATGAAAAATTATCCCAAGAACCCACATACGTTCATATCAAAGCAACTTGTTATAGATTAACAGAGTGTGAGCAAGTAAGGAATTTTCCTCAGCCAGTTCTTTTACTGGCAGGCTGCATTTTACAGTTACAAAAAAAGGGTCAGTTACTTTATTATTTATCTCCAAAGGTAATCTTATAAGGAATCTTAAAAGAATCACAAACCTAAACTTTTATATGTGAAACACAGCTCTACTTTAAATCCTCAGGGTGAATACCCATTTGTCAACAGTTTTTTATATCAGGAAGCTGAAGGAAGAAATGGGTACAAGTAATTAATCATCATCCTTGATCATCAACCCATCCTAGCAAGAAAGGTATGTCAGCAAGCAGCCAGGCTGTCATTGTTCTTGTTCCCTGACCTCAACAAATCTCTCAACTATGTGCCTTTCTAAACTTTAGCTTGTTCCTCAAGAGTTTTTACCTCAAAACTGTTAATCTAACCTAACCTTAAGTCATTATTTAAAGCTTTGTTTTAGTTATGATGCACACTGAAACCCGTGAACACATCTCCCAACATTAAGATTAAAAGAACTTGAGCTAACTGGGCTTCTGGCACTCATTGTTTTCCTTAATCATCTTAAGCCACAGACTATGTGGTTTCTCAAGAGAAACTAGCTGTGTGACATTTCTTTGTTCTAATTTTCTATCCCCTGCAGCCCCCACTTAATCAGGGGCGGGGGCAACACTATATCTTGCTTTTACCTATATTAGTTTTCCCACTAAGCTAACATCTATCATAATCCTTACTATATTTGTTAAAGACCCTCAGTCATCAAAATCCTGCTTAAACTAACACTACTATTATATAAAATCATTGCATCAGTTAAACAATATAGCTTAGGAGGAAATCATCTTTATGATAATGCACAGACAAAAATGCCCAGTAGAACGGAAATTTCTGTTGAGATAGTCACACTACATTAAAGGCAGTAGGGATCTCCCCATGCCCATTCAACTATGCCAGATACCAGAGAAAAATGGCAGTGGTAAATACGTAAAGGCACCGCAAACAGCAAGGGACATTCTGGGGCCGAAGCCCTTGGGACCTTGCCCATCAGAGCTTTGCTTCCTGGTAGGCTGACCTCCCTGAAGTCAGTTACCACCCACTGCTCCTCTGACATGGCCATTGGCAAATATACAAATACATGTATATACAATAACAGTAAACAAAAAGTCATCGTCTGTTTGAAGAAGTATGAAGGAAACCTCACAGGTGGTTATGCATGTTCCTGTAGACACTGCCTCCAGGTCTGTGTGCCCATGTGAGAACAGTAATGCTGCAGACTGCCTAGCCTGCTCTGCAACTTGGGGATCCCTGTGTGTCTGCAGTCAGAGCTGAAACTTCACAGCGTGACCCACTCAAGACTGACTGATGTAGAAGGTTCCTTTTTGTTTCTTTGTGGGTCTCCTGTAGCCCACACTGATCTTGAATTTCTTAGACCTGCCTCTACCTCTGAGTAGAGGCTTCATGGTTTCCCAGCTCCTCCTCAGCCACCCTGCCACAATTTTATAAAGCCCCTGGCTTTACAGTGACCCCTTTGTGGCCGACTTTGGGCACTGAACCATGCAGCTCTTTCTGGGCTTGGATGGGAAGGGTGTCTACTAAACTGTCCTCTCTGAGTCATGGCAACTGTGTGTCTTCCTCAGGCATGCCTCAGGTGTGTGTGTGGTGGGGGGAACTAGGTGTGATATCCTTCTGGGTGTCCAGCAGGCATACTCTGCGACATGGCTATGCCCCTTTCCCTGTTGACTTGACCTGACTGTGCTGATTACCCGCTCTGCTTTTTTGTGGGTGTGGGGTTCTTTATAGACAGGCAGGCAAAGTACTTCACAGATGGCCCCACCTGCAAGAGCAGGGACAGTGCTGAGCAGCAGTTAACCAGCCTTCACCTGCACCTGTCCTCAGGAGTGTGACCATTCTGGCCCAGTGTTCAGAGAGCATAAAGGCCTCCACCTCTGTGCTCTAAGCAGCCAACCACTGCTGTGGCCACCAATGCTGTTGTCTCTGACACTAAGCATCACCTGGTGGTTTCTAGACACGTGGTAAGTTGTCAGTTACAGCTCCCTGCAACCTGCTTCTGTCCAGGAGTCTGGGAACAGAAAGTAAGACCCAGCCCCTGAAAGTTGCTCATCAGATGCCTGCCAGGTTGGCACTGCTGAAAGCACCAAGACCTGCTGACTCAGCACTGCCTTGCACTTCAGGCTCTTGAGCAGTTTCAGAATAACTGTCTCGTGGTCAGGCTGGTAGTCACCGGCTGACAGTGGCACCATTTGCACCAGCTAGTGTAGGAGTCAGTGTTCCAGGCATAAGCACACCATGTTGCCGAGAAGACTAAGGCATGATGAGGCTGCTAGGTGCTTGCTCAAGGTCTCGTACCTGGTCAGGTCAAGGGTGGACTCTAACACCTGTACATTTGATAAGCCAAAACTGTGTCATTCCAGTTCATACAGTATGTGAAGGGATTGGCCAGTTTCTGCAGGCAGTCCTTTTCTGGTTCCCATAAGTGTTTTCTGCCTATTTGCAAGGATGTTGTCCCCAAGAGTCTGGTCCAGTCACCCCAAGCTGCGTGTTTGTGCGAGCCCAGTGTTGTATCCACAGGTCTAGTAGTCTCGTCACACTGCACAGCAAGTCACAAAGATTACCGAGATAACGCTGCCTTAGAGAACTGTACCAAGTTCTTATGGGCTGCTGGTTCTTTGAGGGGAACTGCTCATGACAGAACTGTGGAGGGCAAATTGTCACATGAGTGGGTAGCAGGGAATCACAGACACCTGCACTGCCTTGCTTTCTCTGGTAACAATTTTTCCAGGGTACTTCCGAGGTCTATAACCCCAAACCACCTGAAGAGCTATGACCTCAGTCTCTACGGAGCCCACAGAGCTGATGGGTCAGGCCCTACAGAGGTCATGTAGCAATGATGACAGGCCATACACAGTGGCTCCTCTGGTTGTCCCTGATTCTGAGTGGTGACTGGGCTGGAAGGTGGAATGGTCAGGGTAACAGGAACCAAGTATGCACAGCAGAGCCAGGATGAGGAGCTCAGAACACCATGCCATTGTGAAGAGTGAATGGCACAGCCTGGTACCTGTACCACTTTGAGCCCCAGAGATGGGGAAGGCCTTATATCTCCTCAGGCCCTTTGACAGATGGAGACAATGTCCCCTTCCAGACTGCCTTGAAGGTTAGTTGAGAGGCACTTACCAAAGGACAAGCCAAAGACCAGGAGCCAATGTCATAGGGGTGCTCTGGCGCCATTCTTCTGCTTTGCTGTCACCAGGAATGGCATGATGGGAAAGCCCTGCCCTATTAGCCCCCACCCCTGTCACTTGCAACAGAAGCTTCCCCTTACCTTGGCAGGGTCTACAGGCTTCCAAGCACTCCTTGCCCTTCTTACACTCCTTCATCCTATAGGCCAGCAATGTTCCTTTCCTGTACCCCATGTTCTCACCAGTGCCCCACTTAGCCAGCTACACAAAGCATATACAACTTGGAGCCTTCCATTGTTCCCCAGGTTCTGAGACTGGGGGTCTGAGGTGGCTTACTAGAGTCTCAAGCACAGGGCTATATCCCCATACCAGATAACTCCACGCTGGAAAGCATTCCAGCATTGCTGGCAAGGAACTGGGGTATAGGTCGCCCTTAAGGGCTCAGAGAGCCTTGTCTTGTGCAATGAACACAGGCTGTGAACTCAAGGCTAGTAGCCCAGGATTACTCCTATTTGCTGAGAAAATGCAGAAAGGACAGTGCTGCCTGGCTGCATGGTAAATGAGGAGCATCCTTCCTCTGCTGAGATGAGGTTGAGAGAATCTGCACCCTGCCACAACCCCAGTCTGAAGGGCTAGTAGAGGAGACCGTCCTGTGGAGTGAGTAGGCAGGCTCTTGGTAAGGGTCTGATGACACTCTCTGTGACTGGACTTGGGATCTGGTTCCTTGTGGTTATTGATGCCAAACCACCATGAGATTCTACAGCAACCTGCAGACCAGTGATAACCACCAGCTGCTTGTGCACTCAGACTCAGGGCCCCCGATACATCAGGGCTGGTCATGTTCACTCTCCCCAAGTTTTCCTGCAGCAGGATAGCGAGTAGAGTGCCCACCACTGGGAAGAGCAGGGGTGCCAATGAGATGGGGATGGTGCAGCAGGCACATTCTGGAGCTGATCTCAGCGACACCTCCCACCTCACCCCTGCAGCTTTTACCTGCTGGCAGCACTCATCACTGCCTTATCGCCGTGGTTCCCTGAGGTCTGGAATGTCTCAGAATTCAGTCTTGGAGTCCTGAATGTTTCTGGCTGCAGTGAGGGAAAGAAACAAGGAAAGAGTAGGAGTGAGCAGCTCATGAAGTGCTTTTGCATTCTCTCACAGTCGTCACGCTGAGTAGGAATCTTAGCTCTGGTGGGGGAAGAAGGAAATGCCTACAAAAGTTGTAGCAGATTCTTAGATTAAGGTTAGTGTTTGTTTATTGGATCTCAAGGTTTCCTGGGTTTTGGGGGTCTGGAAGTGAGACTTCATAGCTGAAGGAAGAGATCCTCCATTATTTTATTTTACTCTTTCCACAGACAGAGGCAAGGAGACACAATACAGAAGCTACTGATTGGGGGCCTGGGACAGCTAGTACAGTCTGGAGGATAGGAAAGGAACACCCTGGGAGAAAGCCAGAGGCCAGGACTTGGTGCCCTAGGTGTGGCTTTTGGGTATGTGTCTTCCCATGTTTGGGAGGTTTTGTTTTTTGAGTCAGGGTTTCTTTGTGTATTCCTGGCTGTGTTGGAACTCTGTGTAGACCAGACTGGCCTTAAACTCAGAGACCACCTGCCTCTACCTCCTCTGAGTCCTGGGATTAAAGGCATTCACCACCTCAACCCAACCTCCTGCTCTGGAGTTTAAAGGAAGAGGAGGATGTGGTCACTTGGTGAGTATTCCTGATTGAAGCCACTTGAGGGAGCACACAGGGAGGTACACTGGATCTGCCAGGTCTAAGCCTCCACCCCCAAGGGCTGGTGGGGAGATGGGCCAGGCTGTGGGAACAGGGCTGGCTGAGGCTGGGGTGGAGGTGCTTTAGGGGTGCAATGAACTTCAGTTATCTAGGGTCATAGGAAAGGCTACAGCGGGGAGCCCAGGAAACATTCTGGAGGTCATGGGGTAGCTGGACTTGGAGTAGAAGCTTTTTGGAGATGGCCTGTCCTCTAGGTCTGGCCTGTCCCTTTCCCTGATACTATTGGGACATAAACACAAGGAAGGCCTTCCAGAACACTGGCTACTATCCCACCTTGTTCCTCAGGCTGGCTGAAATTTACCCTTCCAAGACCTGACCTCTGGATCTCCATTTTCCATTAAAACAAGGCCAAAGTAGGGCACAGTGACACATGCCTATAAACTCAGCACACAGAAGGTTGAAGTAAGAAGGTGGCAAGTTCTAGTCCAGCCTGAGTTACTTGGGGACAACCTGTCTCAAAACACAGAGGTCATTTGCCCCTCTCTTCCGCCCCAGGTAAGCATGCAACCCTGAGGGCAATGTGGCCAGTGTTGCCTAGAGGTTCTGAGAGTGGGGAATAGAGAGGAGCCCAGGCTTTTGCTCATTCTCTTATCTCCAGAATTAAATGCAGTGCCTGGCACAGAGGTGAGTGGGAGGGAGGAAAGCAGTGGCAGTAGTTGGGGAGGGAGGTCAGGTGTCTTCAGCTGGCTCAGGCCTGAGACCTAAGAGTTGGAGGAGTTGAGGTCTGATCTTTCCCTGAATTGAGGGGCAGCATCCATGGAGAGAGGAGGCAATAAGAACCCCAAGAACATTTGCACCCCAATTTTCTTTCTGTAGGATGGAGCCAGCTATGGGTATGTATAGGCAGGGTGGATCTGGAATATTGGCAGGTAAAATATATGAAGTGTGTCAGGGAGGTTTGAAGTTGAGGTGGGTGAGGAAGGGGCGAGGTGGGAATAGGTAGATAGGACAGATAGAGGGTCATGAAGAATGGCAGCACCCACTGACCACATCCTCTGAGTGATGTCAAGCCACACCCCCAAACTGAGACAGGAGATGCCTCCCTTCTAAAAGAGAAAAAAGCAGAGGTTTAGAGAGTTTGAGTAACTTGTCCAACATCACACACAAAATTCCAGAGCTGGGATTCCAGCCTAGGACATGACAGGCATCTGTTTAGCCAGGCACTGCCCACAAACTATCACAGCCTGTTCGCTCTCTGTGAGCCTCTGAATCCCAGGGCCCTGGTTTCAGGCATCCTTAGGTGGAAAGTTCCCCAGGGAGCCTTGGTTTCCTGCCTATGAGTCACATACACCAGATGCCAGGTAGAGCAGACAAGAGGGTCTTTGGGGGGTACCCTTCTGGACAGGAGGTAGGTGGTCGGACAGCTAGGGCTGGCTTTCTGAGGATGGCAGCACCTGGTGACAACCTGCACAAATCGTTTAAGGAGACAGGACCCAGGGGAGGAGGGAGGTTGGGGAGGTATGAGCAGGTGCAAGGGAGTCCTGTGTACCCTTGTGAACCTGGAGGCTGTGTGGGGTGGTTTGGCCTGGTGAACAAAGCCTTGGGGGTGGGAAAGACTGGACTATGAGGTGGTGATGGGAGCTGGGCCTTGTCTCCTCCCACCTCTGCACTTCCGTGGTGCTCCACATGAGACCTGCTTCCTGCACACATCTAAACTGGGCTTTACTCTCAATGGTTGGCAGCAGCAGGCAACTGGGTGATGCTTTAAAAACAAAGCTGTTTGGAAAATTCCATTTCGGTGTGCTGTGGCACAGAGCCCCATTCTTAGCTAGAGTCTTCAGCCTGCAGGCTTACAGCATGATCACTGCCTAGGAAACACTGAGCCGGGCCACAGGCAGTCTGCACAGGTCTCTTTCTCCCTGATCCCTGACCTGCCCCAGGCCATGAGGTAAGGCTTTAGGGGCACTCATTCCCTCTGTTGTGACTTATTCTTTCTGTCAATTCCTTGGGATGCTCAGGAGATGACTGACTTTGGGTTATGAGCCAGGCCTGGCTGGATCAAGGCTCTCAAGTGGCTTGTGAGCACCACTGTCCTCCTGGGATGGCTGGAGTGTGGAGTCTCATAGCCCAGCAGTTCCTCTGCCTGGATGGCCCTCCCTCCCAATGGCAGCTAGTGCTCTTAGGCTTATGGGGATGAAAACTTCTTGGGTAGGTGTTTTCCTGTTCATATAATGCGCACAAGGCTGGGCTTACTTAGCTCAAGGCTCTGGTGTGATGGGCTGCGTGCTTCATTCTCATGGCCCCAGGTGGCTGTGTGAGACATAAACACTGCTTCCTTGTGAACCAGCACACGTCATGGGGAAGCTTAAAGGTTACAACACACGAGCAGATCAAGACACTTAGATGTGGCCAGGCACACAGTCTGCTGTTTTTTCCTCACTCAGGCCACTGAGCTATCCCCTGGGCTCTTTCCGTCTTCTTTCATCCCTAGGGATAGTGTCTGTGTGTCATAGCCTTTGGTCACAGTCAGCCTCGGTCTTTAAAACCCTTTCTCTGTATTGCATTCAGATTAGTGAAGAAATCTGGCCTGCACTCAGTCGCTGTCATGTTGTTGCACATGGCCACTGAGAGTCCTCAAAGCACACTGACAAACCCTCACCTCAGACACCTATCATTCCTCTGCATTGGTGGCCAAGTCCTGCCAATTAACTGTTTTGAAATTCACAGTTGGAGTAGGAGTGGTGGGGCACTCCTGTAACCACAGTTCTGGGGGCAGAGGCAGGGGAATCAATTCAAAGTCATCTTTGTCTAGGAGCAACTTTGAGGCCAGGCTAAGTTCGTGAGACCCTGTCATTAAAAAAAAAAAATTAAAAAGCAAATGGTTATCAGCCATGGTGACCCTACTGTTGTGTCATAGACCAGTGTCAGAGACTATGCCTCCTCATCAGTTACATCACTAAAGAGTTTCTTGGTGGCTGTGTATGTCACTTCACTTAGTAAATCTTCCTGTATTGTGGGGCATCTGCCCTGTCCATCTTTATTGTAAATGACACTATGGTGACACTATGGTCTTGTTACAATAGAACCTGAGTTTGCAGGTGATAAGGGATATTGTCAAGATTCCCCCTTTAAACATGTCATCGAACTGAAGGGATTCATAGACATAAATCTTTCTTCGTGGTCTTTGATGGGGCTGCACTGGGTTTTGCCTCCAAATCTCTTGCAGGCCAGGAACTGGTAACCACAATAGTTTAAAAAAAAAAAAGCGGGCTGGAGAGATGGCTCAGTGGTTAAGAGCATTGCCTGCTCTTCCAAAGGTCCTGAGTTCAATTCCCAGCAACCACATGGTGGCTCACAACCATCTGTAATGGGGTCTGGTGCCCTCTTCTGGCCTGCAGACATTACACACAGAGAATATTGTATGTATAATAAATAAATAAATATTTTTTTAAAAAAAGCATGGTGGTACATACCTTTAATTTAGCACTCAGGCAGCCAGCTTCCCTGAGTTCAAGGCCAGCCTGGTCTACAGAACCTGATCTACAAAGCAAGTTTCAGGGCAGCCAGGACTACAAAAATCAAACAAACAAAAGGAAAAGTCTAGTTGCTAGATAGGCATTGGTGTCAGATTCCAAGTTCCCCTGGTTGCAGTGAGATATGGTGGGTGGCAGTGGTCCCTCTGGCTGCCTGATGCTGTTTGGTTGGCACTCGGCCGGCCTCAACTTGCTGACCACCAGTTCATTAGCAATTCCTGCCTCTTTCTTTTTTCATGAACAATTCTAAGAACCAACCAGAGAAATCCAAATTTCAAGCAGTGTGTCCTAAAAATGGGAACTGTGGTGTGGTCTCTGATACCTGCTAGACCAAGGACGCCTTGCAGGTCTGCGGCTCAAGGCGGCTATTTGGAAAAACAATAGCCAAAGTTTTGGTTTCAGCCTCTGATTCATTTGTAGATTGCCCCAGGAAGGCAGCTATCTCTCCTGGCTGAGGTGCGAATGCAGGAGCAGATGCTGAGAACAAGGCAGGAAGAGAAGTTAGAATCAAAGGAGACCCGAAGAAAGGGGAAAAAAGAAAAAGGGCAAGGAGCAGTCGGGAAGAGAGAGTTTTACAGAGAGACATGACGAGAAAGGCAAGAAGGAGAAGTATAGCCTAACAGAGGAAGAAATAGCAGGCAGTAAGAAAGAAGAAATGGTTATAAGAAAGCCTTAGGGAGCAGGAGGAATTTAGGCAAATAGAATAAATGCAAGGCTTCGCTGAAGAATAAAGAAAGCCTTTTTAAACTGTGATGGTGTAAAGGCTTGTTTCTTTCCGTGCGTCTCCGAGCACACATTTGGGGAAGAGCTTCCGTTTCTATGTTCGGGACAATGGTCCCGGACACTGTGGTCTCCATGGTGAAGGAGGTAACATTCCCAACAGAATGGAGAGGGAAAGGGTTGGGTTTTAGAAGGGCTCCAATGGCCCTTAGACTGAAGAAGCTGGAGAGAGCCAGCAGAGTCCCAGTGTGGCATGTGAACGTGCTGTTCCTGAACCCATGCCATGGCAGGAGTCAGTGGTGTGGGAAGTGGCATGGGACTGGGCAGGTCCTGGGAACAGTGGCATGGAGCTGTGACACCTAGGTGAACGGCTTCCCCTCCTAGCCCTGTCTTCCCCTGTAAGATGTGGGACACTGAGGTGAGCTTGGTAGGTTGTGAAGATCAACCTCTGTCACAGAAGTGAGGTGTTAGCCAATGCCAAGGATGAGTCTAGGTAAAGACAGGTGCAGCTGTGACTTATTCATACAGCTCAGGATTGGTGGCATTCATGGGGGTTGGAGGTTATGATTCAGTAAACGAGATCTCTGTATCTCTAGAAGGAAAGTTAGAGGGCTCTAACAGAAGTTATTTTTTTTGCCTACCATCCATCACCTGACTGAGGGTTCTCAATCCTTCTCTCAGGACCTGCTTTCTCCCTGATAAGTCAGAGGGTTTCCCTGATGGGCTGATGAGGACCCTCCCGGAGCTTCATCTGACTAGATAACCATTTTCCTTATAAGAGGTTATGGCCACAAATTACAGAGAGCTGCATCTGTCTGTCCCAGGAGCGCCATGAAAGCAGTTGTGGGCTGTGTTCCTGGATATACAGCAGGTACGCAGAGATGGTTTCTATGGATACTGGACATCCTGAGGCATTTCTGATCCTCCAAAGAGATATTCAACAGAACACATGGAAGTCATCTTTGATAAGGTTTCTTCCCCCCCCCCTGAGGCTGGTTGATACACACTTCTTATATTCTTATAACAATATTATATTGCTAGGGGTGGTTCAGATGGTTCTAGAATGGTTTCAAGAATGCTGAAACCTGATAAAATGGGACAATTTCCCTTCATATATGCACATTGATTCACCTATTCTGAGCTGTCCAATCCTTGAAACAGTGTGAGAAAGGGAGAGGCTATGTGCTTCAGAGTTGGAGGGAGGGAGGGGATGGGGACAGAATCAGAGGCACTAGCCAGCCAGAGTCTCTGAGGAGCTGGTATTTCTGCCCACAAATGAGAGGTTTACAGCCATCGAAGAAACCATGCACAGGACTGGACCTGGAAACCTCCAGCAGTGCCAGCAGGGGCAGCGGTGGAATGAATTCCCCAAGGGAGTTCTGCTGCAGTTGCTTGGAGGGTTGTCAAACCGACAGGGTGGTTCTCTCTGCATCTGGGAGCTGGACATGCCAGGTGTGGTGTGGTGTATGGCTGAAAGTGATCACACACCTTAACGCCATAGACTGTTGTTTTTCTTTCAGACTCAAGTTACAATGAGGCTTTATCTAGACCACTTCTGGGCACTGATGACAAAAGGTAAGACAAATTAAATCAAAGGGATCAGAAGTGATGATGATTTCCCAGGGCTGGTGAGGGTGAGGCAAAGTCAGAGGGTATCCTGCAAACCTGTGTACCACAGAGTTTCTGGCTATGGAAACAGGACAATAGTCCCTTGTCACTACAAGGTTTTCAACTCTGAAATCCAGCATTGGGAGGTGAGGAGTCACGAGGACGCCTGTACAAGTAGACATACTGATCCAATGTGAGTTGGGACTGAGGCAGGTCTTTTGCTTCCCAGCTGGTGTTTAAATCCAGCCATGAGGCACCAAGAAGTGTGATGGAAACCTGGCATTGTTCTCACTTAAAACTGCCAGCGACTTAAGCCCCTTTAACATTTCTATATGTACCAAACACTGAGGGATGCCTTGGAGCACTCTCAGCTCTCTGCATGCCACCAAAAGATTGCCCATTTAGCTCCACCTTCCTGCCTTCATAAGTGGGAGCTAAGAGTAATTACAGTTATGATCCAGGAAGGAAAGTGAAGCTAGAGGTCTATCAAGGCTTTCAAATAGCCTATGGGCACCGCTGGGCTCCAAGAATGGCTAGAGTCTGAGGTCCCACAGCCCAGCAGTTCATCTGCCTGGATGGCCCTCCCTCCCAATGGCAGCTAGTGCTCTTAGGCTTATGGGGATGAAAACTTCTTGGGTAGGTGTTTTCCTGTTCATATAATGCGCACAAGGCTGGGCTTACTTAGCTCAAGGCTCTGGTGTGATGGGCTGCGTGCTTCATTCTCATGGCCCCAGGTGGCTGTGTGAGACATAAACACTGCTTCCTTGTGAACCAGCACACGTCATGGGGAAGCTTAAAGGTTACAACACACGAGCAGATCAAGACACTTAGATGTGGCCAGGCACACAGTCTGCTGTTTTTCCCTCACTCAGGCCACTGAGCTATCCCCCGGGCTCTTTCTGTCTTCTTTCATCCCTAGGGATAGTGTCTGTGTGTCACAGCCTTTGGTCACAGTCAGCCCTGGTTTGTAAAGTGCTTTCTCTGCCCTGTATTTTCAGATTTGTGAAAATATTTAAAGACATTTGAGAGAGTTGAACAGGGGTTGAACCATCACCTAATATTTTGAAATGAATGTGCAATTAAAGCAGGAGTGGTGGGATATTCCTGTGATCCAAACACTGGGTTGGTAGAGGCAGGAGGATCATCTTTTTCTAGGTTGCAGCTTTGAGGCTAGCATCAACTAAGAACTGTAACCAAGACAAATGAATTTCCTCCTGCATGCCTCCAGGTGTCTCCCAGGGCGGGACATCACTCTTCCTGTGAGCCTGTGATGGTTCAAGCCTTCCTTACAGACTGAGCTTTGGTGTGTGTTTCTTTTTGCTAATTCCTTGGGTGCTGACAACCCCAAGAATAAACTTAATTCTGAATCCCCTGAGTGTGAATCCTACAATCAAGTCTCTACAGTATTCCAAGTTCAAGAAACGATGAGCTCAGATGAGTTTAGGAAGCGAGATGAAGTTCAGTGACCTGGAGGGGAGACATCCTCTCCAGACACTTTCCTCTCTGCTATAGCTGACTTCTACCTTTTGAATCAGATTTGTTCATAGATTGTATCTCTGTAGTTTTTGCTACAAAAAAAAAAATCTGTACATAAAGCCAGGTATGGTGGCTCTCACACCTTTAATCCTAGCACTCAAGAGGCACTCTGGGTCCAGAGCCAGAGTGAGACACAGTGTAGTGAGGCCTCTTCTAATTCCTAAGCGAGCCCATCACACACAACTACTTTCAGAATGCACTAATAGCCCTGAACATCACCTCCGGAGGACTGGCCTGCTGGGCTTTCGGTATTAAAATATTAAAGTGAAGACACAAGTTTGGGACTACAGCGCTAGGAACTAAGTGCAATGAGTCGGTGATCAGAAATGCCCCTGCCACAGATGAAGAGGCTAAAGCTGTGCCTGGAGGGCATTCCGAGGTCACAGTTGTACCCAGCGTTTAGTGTACCCCTACACACTCCCGTGGGCCTCGAGGAAGGTTCCCCCAGCTGCTGGACAGGGGCACTCTATCGATGCGCTCTGCCGCTCGGCTTCCCAGGCCTGGCCCACCCCGTGAGCTTCTTCCCCACCCCCCACCTCTACTTCCCACTTTCAAGATGGCTGCCGGCGGAGCTGACCAGGTAAGGGGCCCGGGCAGGGCTTCTGTGGTGCCAGTGTGGACACTGTGACCATCTCAGGGCTTCCCTCGAACCTCCGATTGGGCCTGGGGGCCGAAAAAGGTCGGGGACACATCTCGCGAAGCCTAGGGCTGACGCTCCGGCACGGCGCCTGTGAGCGTCGATCTCAAAGCTCCGCGGAGGCGCGGCGGGAGGGGGACGGGAGGCCGGGCGGAAGAGCGGTGGAGGACTGGTGGGGGCGTGGCTAGGGAGCGTGAGGGTGTGGCTGGGGAGCGTGGGGGCGTGGCAGTACGGCCGTCTCGGGAGTGTGACAAGTCCGGGTGGACTGCGGGGGTACGGAAGAGCGGAGGGCGTGGCTCGTGAGCCCGGGGGGCGTGTCTATGGGCACGGGCGTGGCTGTACTTCTGAGGGCCTGCGAGCGGGGGTTTGGAGTTGGGTGTCTGAGGCTCCGGGGTGGAGCTTGGAGGGCTGATGAGGGCGTGTCTATTGAGCGCGGGGCGGGCGAGGGCGTGGCCTGCCGCCAGCTGCTCCTAGCCGCGGGCGGCGGGCGAGCACCTGCTGCAGCAGGCAGTCCGCAGCGTCCAGCGTCCTCGCCCAGCAGGTTGCGGGCCCCACGGGGGCCTGGGCTGCGGGCGACGGGCCCGGAGATGGCGTTGGAGCTGCGGTAGCTCTGGTACCGAGGGCCTCTGCGGGGTCGGGCTGAGAGCTTGAGGAGGGTGGCGAGAGGCGCTGCCACCTGCTGCTAGCAGCGCTGGCTCGGCCTGGAGCGGCCAGGCTCCTGAGAGGGCGGGCGGGAGGGCTGGTGTCCGGCTGGTGTGCCACTGCCCTGGGCCAGAGCCTGTCGTGACGTGCGCCTATTTCACAACTTGGTGAAAAGTTTTGTCCTCGGATGCAGTGCGGCGAGGCACAGAGGAGTCTGCCCCGCACTCCCCGAGCCAGACCCCTGTTCAGCTCTCTCTCCCTATGGTATTTTGACCTCTGTCCTCCTCACACCCCTCTCTTCAGGTCCTAGGCCTCCTCAGAAACCTGGTGTGTCTCGGATCTCCTTCCTGCTCAGACCCCTTTTCTCAGATGTGAAACTGTAACTGGCTCATCTGACTTGCTCAGTGCTGTAGGGTGTGAAAAGAGGCTGCCCTGAGCATCACCAGCCAGAATCCTCCTCAGACCCCTGACCTGTTCAGACCTTTGTTCTCAGTCCTTCCTCCTCAGACCTTTGTAGTGTGTTCATATCTTCTTCCTCCTCATACCGAGTTCTCCTCAGACTGCCAAACCTCTTCCTTAAATCTCCTGACCCACTCTGTCCTCTCCCCTCTTGGGCCTCCTTACCCTGGTACCTGAGCAGAAGATCATCCATGTAGGAACTTTAGATTCCACTCTCCTCCGACTCCTTTTCCCTGGACCATGTCCTCCTCAGATCTTCCATTCTCTGGCTAGAGAACCCGTTTTCTCTCTAGAGACCCTAAGTATTGGGCAGATTGGTAGGCTAGAGGACCAAGCTGACCTCTGCTCCTAACCCCTACTCAGGCTCTTGTCAACCCTGCAGGGGCTTGGCTAGCTTTTAGAGGGTGCTAGCCAGCACAGACTGCTGATGGAACCCCAGGGAGGTTGGGAATGTCAGAGATACCTCCTGACCAGGTCTAATGAAAAGTGGCAAAGATGATGGGACCTTTGTCTCCCAGGTGGAATTAGAAGTTTTGCTCTGGAAGATTCTGTGTGTACTGTTACAGTTTGTCACTTCTGGAAGTGCTGGCTATCCTATGATTTTATGTCAGCTGGTTGTGGAAGGAGTTCTGGTGTTTGGGGCCAGTAGTCCCCCTCTCCCCTGCACTCTCTTCTGCAAGAGGTTAGCACCTTGGTGACTTCTTTGGAGGATGGGTTGCTGGTGGCTGTTGGCAGCTCTGCTAAAGGGACTGGGCTAGTCTTTGCAGCAGTCTTGACACACTTCTGGGCCAGTGCCAAACCAAGTCTCAGGTTTGGTACTGTTTCTCCCCTCCCCCAGCTCTTTCACCGCTTGCTTTGTTGTCTTGGTTTGACCCATTGAGATCTGAGCTCCATGATCCTAGCAAACCCCAACTATAATGAGAACCTGGCGTATACCTGCTGATTAGGGCTATCGGGTGCACCCTTCTGGAACATTAAGGGAAGGAGGTGTGACTATGGTACATGAGGTGAGAGAGACAGAGCTGGCATGTAGACTGAGGCTGGTTTATCAAAGGCAAGGCTCTGCTCACCCCGGTGTCCTTAGTGACCCAAGCAGGCCCTGGTGTGTATTTGTTTAGCACTTTTTAAAACATGAGTTAGGCTTGCCTTCTTTGGGGGAACAGAATTTTTGGTCTCTGCCCTCAGCCCATCTCCTCACATTCAGCATCTCCCTTGACTCCTGGGGATCTGTGTTTCTTTAGCATCTTCAGTAGCCTTGACTCTTGTTATGTGGAGAGTGAGTTCCCTCCTCTACCAGTTCTCTCCTTGTGTAAGCCTCTTTAACAGTGAGGAGGACATAGCTTCTGGGAGCATTGCCTTAAAGTCTGACTCCCCTTGGGTTAGAGATCCTTAACTTCATATTCCAAGCCGTAGCATGGAACATATTTGCCACAAGATATGGGGTCCTGAGACCTTGGGGAGGATTTTTCAGAATAGATATTTATACATAAAAGAGTTTAGGGATTTGAGTAATATTTGATCTCCTGACATTTGTTTTAGAGTTGGATATAAAGAAAGTGTCTTGGGTCAAGACTATTGAGACTGTTGAGCTGGAAACTTCTCAGGAGTAAATCGATTTGTTTAATTTCATTTTTTTTTCTCTTGGGAAAATTGAAGCCCAGAATGTGTGAGGAGAGAAGCTGTACAGCCAGGCCCTGTGTTCTCTCTCTCTCTCTCTCTCTCTCTCTCTCTCTCTCTCTCTCTCTTTTATGTGCAGTTGGCATTTTGCCTGCATGTATATCTGTGTGAGGATGTCAGATACGCTGGCACTCAAGTAGGACAGTGTGAGCTGCCATGTAGGTGCTGGGAATTGAACCCTGGTCTTTTGGAAAAGCAGCCAGTGCTTGGAAAAAGCCAGATAGATTTGCTGATCTATCTCTCTAGCCCCGTGTCTGGGCTTTCTAATGCAAAGATGTTAAAATAGTGAACCTGAGTTGGCTGTCCATCTCTGCCAAAAAGAATAATACTAGCCAAGATCTACTAAGGCTTAGCTCATGCCAGGCATGGTTCTAAAGGCATTATTTGGCTTTCTTCCCCTAATCTGGTTAATTGTGTGGTAGGGTAGAAGCTAGTATCAACTTAATTTTGAAGTGAACCTGAGGCACATGAAGTTAAATTAATTCAAAGTCACACAATTGGCCAGTAGAGGAGCTGGTAGTTGAATCCAGGTGATCTACTCCAGAGTCTGTATCTCCTCTCACATTTCTTACTTTGAAACCTTCTTGTAAAATTACATTCATTTACTTATTGTATGTGTGTGTGTGTGTGTGTGTGTCTGTCTGTCTGTCTGTCTGTCTGTCTGTCTGTCTGGTGTGTGTGTATGTCTGTGAAGGTCCAAGGACAACTTTTAAGTCAGTTTTCTCTTACTTGTGGGTTCTGTGGCTCGAACTCAGGTCATTAGACTTGGCAGCAAGCACCTTTACCAACTGATCCATCTCTCTGACTCTAAAAAAATTAAAAATTTTTTATTATTGTTGTGTTCGATGTGCCATGAATGGTTGAGCATGCCGAAGCTGTGTGTGTGTGTGTGTGTGTGTGTGTGTGTGTGTGTGTGTGTGTGCAGGTCGGAGGACAACTTTTAGGGTCAGTTTGCTCTTTCTACCATTATGAGGGTTCTGAGGATGGAATTCAGGTTGCCAGGCATGTGCAGCAAGGGCCTTTACAATTGAACCATCGTGCTAGTCCTATTTTTATTTTATTTATTTATTTATTTAATTAATTATGAGACAGGGTTTCTCTGTGTAACAGTTCTAGCTGTCCTGGAACTGGCTCTTGTAGACCAGGCTAGCCTGGAACTCACAGAGATCCATTTGTCTCTGCCTCCCAAATGCTGGGATTAGAGGTGTGTGCCTCCACCACCTACCTTTTGTGTTTTGGGGGCTGGAGATATGGCTCAGCACTTATAAGCACTTGTTGCTCTTCTAGAGGGTCCAGGTTCAATTCCCAACACCCACATGGCAGCTCACAACCACCTGTGTGACCCCAGGTCCAGGGTATTTAGTGTGCTCTTCTGACAAGTAAGCACCGGGCATACACCTGGTCCATAGACATACATGGAAGCAAATTACTCATACACATAAAATAATTTTAAGCCAGGCAGTGGTGGTTCATGCCTTTAATCCCAGCACTCGGGAGGCAGAGGCAGGCGGATCTCTGTGAGTTTGAGGCCAACCTGGTCTACAAGAGCTAGTTCCAGGACAGGCTCCAAAGCCACAGAGAAACCCTGTCTCGAAAAATAAAAACAACAATTAAAATCTAACATATAAAATGGTAAAAGTTGTTAAGCGTTCAGCTTACTGATTATCACCAAGTTGAGGACTTTCATTTTTAAGTATTACAGCAGGCCGTGTGAGGAGCTTGATGTTTTACTTTGCCTGACTCAGTTTCCTTTGTGCAACTTTGAGCAAATTGCTTTGCTTCTCTACATTTCATTTTCTATGGTGTACTTCGCATATTTGTGACTAGGTCTTGTGGCCCTCAAATGTACAGCACATGGTGAATGCTCAGAGTGGTCCCTTCTATTAAGAGTTAAACACACCTTTGCTCTCAGTACTCTGGAGGCAGTGGCAGGTGGATCTCTGTGTGTTTGAGGCCACCTTGGTCTACTTAGTGAACTCCAGACCAGTCAGGGGTACATAGTAAGAAAAACCCCTTCCCCTAAACAAACAAAGAATTAAAGAGTTTAAATTATGTTGTATTTATAAAGTGGTCTGCATATCTTCCTGCTCCTTCAGTAGCTCACAAAGTGTCTGTTTAGTCATTAAATGTAGCTGAAACATTTGGAGAGGAAGGAACATACATTCTGTGTTCTTAATTTAAAGTATCTCATTTAGGCCTTTTAATCATAGCACCCATGACCAGTGTAAGTTATGTGTCTGTTTTGGGAACTTTGAGGGAGCCTTGGGGACCCCCAACAATTTAATGCCACAGCTTTGAAGCCTGGTGTGCTGAAATATGCATAGATGACACTATTCACCCGGAATGTGGGAACTTAAGGTAAGCTGCATTCACCTTCCATAAGTATGTGTGAGTTTAAGAAATTGTTTTAGGACTGTTTTTGCTCCCCAAAATAACCCATCTAAAAAGAAAGGACTTTTATAGTTGGCTTCCATTCTGCTCAGTGGCAGTGCAAAGAGTGAGCAGTATTCCAAGGGGTTGCTCCCACTTTCTTTTTTTTTTTTTCCCCCTGAGACAAAGCTTCTCTGTATAGCTTTAGAACCTGTCCTGGAATTTGCTCTGTAGACCAGGCTGGCCTCAAACTCACACAGATACTCCTGCCTCTGCCTCCCAAATGCTGGGATTAAAGGTGTGCGCCACCACTGCATGGCTGTATGCTGTTTTCTTATCCCTGGCCTTTAGTCTTGAGCCGAGGTTGGCAAGTCCATCTATCAGTAGATGAGTGTGAACGTTGAGCACCTGGCAAGCTCTAGGCTTCTGGTAGATAGCTGCTCCTATACTCTGGTAATGCCCTGGTACTTGAGACCTAGGACTGTCCTAGTCCCTTTGTCTTTCCTGCCAGTCAGGACTTAAAGACTCTCCACCTTAGTTCCTGTGGAGCTGTCTGCAATGCAGGGGAATTCACACAAGTGTACCACTTTTATCTGTGGGTCTCCTTGGGGTTAGATTTTATTTCTAGTCTTTCCTGAGATAAAGTTTGTCTTGAACACCTGTGTTCTGGGCTGAGATGCAGTCTGGTGGAACCATTGCTTCTGTGAGGAAGCTAAAGGCCTCATCAGAACTCACGTTGTGAAACATGGAGGACCCCAAGAAGCTTTCTCAAGAATGTTGTGGGTACCAGATACAGAAGACTTCAGCTTAGACCAGAGCCTGATCTGCATTAAATGGTAGTTTTATGGTGCTGTGCAGGCGGAAGATATTACAGGTTTGATCCGGCTCCCCTGTACTGATGCTGTGTTTTATGTGACCCCAGGCATGAACGAGTAGAAACAAGCCATGGGTGCTTTGCCCTTAGAATAAGGACACTGAGGGGAGGTGTGACAGCTAAGGTGTATTTTCCTGTCCTTTGATGGTCAGAGAGAAAAGCAGTATTCACTTGGTGGTGCCAGGAAGCCCCCTTTTCCAAGAACATCCAGAGAGGAGCTGGGTTGGGAAGGCCTGCTTGGGTCCATATCCTTTATTTGCGGCAGTCCCCAGGAATGGTGCTAGGACCTGTTGGTTCTGTCCTCTCTGAGGACAAAACAAAATCATTTTGTCTGGACTGCAGAAATTGGTGAAGACTCTAGCCATGTTCTGAGTCTTGGATTTTGCGGAGAAGGGAATCAATTGGTTGCTTCTGGATTAGACTGTCTCACTAGCCCAGTCCATGTCACTGGTAGAGTCTCTTTATTTGTCCCTTGTCTTATACTAAGAACTGCCCTAGGGGTGACAGTTGGGTTGTTCCAGACCCTCAGGCAGTTTCCTCTTTACTTCCTGCAGAGTACACAATGCTCATGTGGTCTTGCTGTGAGGGTTAAAAACAGCCTTCCTCTTATGGCTGCTTCATATCTTTGTGTGTTTTCTCTAGTCCGGAAAGTGGTGACTAATCATATTCGCCCTGCGTTCTGTGCCTCCCCTGGCAGTGTCTTCTTCCTCCCTGGCTGGACTTAGCTGGTGCCTGAGTCTGCCCAGGTTAGAGTGTCTGCTGCAGGCAGATTGTGATGTCAGAAAATGAACGTAGAGAGGGATGTTGTTTTCTTTTCTTGACTTTCTGGATCATGGTTCCCACGAGCAGAGCTGCATGTAATCTGTTGTACTGGTGGGTTGCCCAGTTGCTGGTGTCTGGTATGTGCGTGTTACTGGGACTCAGTGGGATTTTCCTACTTGTATTTGCTTCTGCTAAGAGCTTCTTAGAATATAACCCAGATTTCAGTTGAATGTGCACGAATGGGACCGTCCTGGAAACCTCCCCACTTAAGGACTGTTAGTAATTAATTCACCACATACTTTTCAAAACCCTTAATCCATGTTAGGCATTTGGCCAGACACTGAAATCCAGAAATGAGAACACTTCCTGCTCTGAAGTCTGGAATCTGGTGGCAAGAAACAGGAAAATAATTGTAGAATCCCATTATTTTAGATGTGGCGTGGCAGAAGAGCACAGAAAGAGCTCTACAGCTTGTGGGGAGGCTGTGCCAAGGGAGGAGGTGGCTGGTGGGACTCTCTGTGCCACAATCCTTAGCTGGATTCCAAAGCCCTTGATGACCTTGCTGGGCAGGAGTTCTTTGCTCCTTACAGTGGCCCCAGTGGGTTGCATGTGAAAGGTGGGGAAGACAGATAATAGGAGGGCCTTTGAGTCTGCTTAGTGTGGGGAATTCCGGCTCAGCCTCTGTTTGGAAGGCATGTGACTAAGAGCCAGGCTACCTGCTTTAGGCCAGCTTCCAAAGTTCACCTTGTCTCAAAAGCATGTGCCTTGTTTGTGCAACCTTCTCCTATTGCGGCACTGGCAGAAGGTGGGAGGCCTGGTGTGGCTTTTGGTTTTATGGCATTGGTAGCCCCAGGTGGAAGGGCTCAAGAACCAGATGGCTTTGGCCCTTTGCAGAAGTTGGTTCTAGAGAATTGTCTTCATTAGGGTTACTATTGCTGTGACAAAACATCATGATCAAAAATCAAATTAGAGAAGAATGGGTTTATGTGGCTTACATTTTCATGTTGCTTTTCATCATCAAGGGAATTCAGGACAGGAACTCAAACAGGTCAGGACCTGGAGACAGGAGCTGATGCAGAAGCCATGAAGGGGTACTGCTTTTTGGCCTGCTCGCCCTAGCTTGCTCAGCTGCTTTCCAGGACCACCAGTCTAGGGATGACATCACCCACAGTGATAGGTCCTCCATCAATCAGTAATTAAGAAAATGCCATAGTTTTTCTGTAGCTGCACTGGAACTCAGTCTGTAGACAGGGTTGGCCTCGAACTCCCAGAAATCCACCTGTCTCTGCCTCCCGAGTGCTGGGATTAAAAGTGTGTACCACCGTTGCCTAGCAAAATGCCTTACATCTTAGGGAGGCATTTTCTCATTTAAGATTTCCTCCTTCTAGATAACTCCCATTTGTGTGTCAAGCTGACATAAGACCAGTCAGCACAAGTATGTGGCAAGCTGAGGCGTTCTTTCCCCTTTAGGCTCATTTCCTCAAAGACTGACACCCTGTTCTTGAGGCTTAATGAATCACCAGAGGTTTCAGAGTTCATCTGGCCTTTCTCTGGAAGAAGCCCCAGGGACAGGGAACACCATGGCTCTGGGCTGGCAACACTACTACTTTCTTCCCCACTTCTTGACAAGGTTTGGAGGAGGGTCCTTGGAATCAATTCTATGAATGAGATGGTTTCTCACCCACAGGCTTTTATTTGCCCAGATGCAGACTTGTGTGCACTCTAGGAGCAGAATCTTTTGTTAACAGTTGAACTGCATCTTTTGCAGGCACTTTGGCCAGAAGTGGCTAGAAAACAAGGAAATGGGGGGGGGGCAGGTGTCCCGCTTCACCACACCTTCTTGTTTCCTTTGTCTTCGGACCAGCCTGTCGTATACTATTGCCATGGTTCATTGCTGTAGAGGCAGGAAGTTGAGACTCAGAAAGGTTAAGCACTCTCCTGAGGTCACCTCAGCTGGTAAGCAACCGAGCCAGAATTCCAGCAGTGCATGTAAAGATTTCCTCTTCTGACCAAGGCTTTGTGCCAGTTTGATCTGTTGGAGGCTGATGTTGTGTTGATATCTAGTAACCTTTGCCTTTGTCAAAGATTAGCTCTTAACTATGTGATAAAATGTTTCTTACTGTGTTCTTGCTTTAGTTAAAAAAAAGAGTTCAACCTTTATTTTCTGTGTATATGTGAGTCTTGTTTCTTAACATAACAGTTGGTTAGGTTTCCCCACAGCAGGGAACACAGAGATGGTAGAAATGATGTTCTTGAGGGTTATGTGGCTGCTGGACTTGGTGGACTTTTTTTTAAAAATATTTATTTATTTATCATGTATACAATATTCTGTCTGTGTGTATGTCTGCAGGCCAGAAGAGGGCACCAGACCTCATTAAAGATGGTTGTGAGCCACCATGTGGTTGCCGGGAATTGAACTCAGGGCCTTTGGAAGAGCAGGCAATGCTCTTAACCACTGAGCCATCTCTCCAGCCCCGACTTGGTGAACTTTTGCAGTGAGCCATGAAAATTAAAAGGTGTTCAACACCTGTTGAAGTGATGCCCAGATCCTTGTGGAGAATAAACTTAGTTATTGTCTGTAGGTTTAAAAACTGATTTTCAACCCTTATATAATTTTGTTTCTATAGCAAACTAAATTTGCCCTTGTTTTTTTTTTTTTTTTTTTTTGTGATGTGGTTGTAACTTGTAAGAAAAATGGGTTATCAGTCAGTACAACTTTGGAGTTAAATGACCTTCCTTTCAGAAGCATAGTTTTCTGTAGCTCAGTCTGTTTCTGAATTCTTTCCCTCCTCTTTCTATTTTTGTTCTTTGCTGTGCTGTCTGACTGGCCCCTTCAGTTTCTGGGAGGGGGAGATTCTCCCCACCCCCCCACCCCTTTTTTTTTTTTAATCAGTTTGCTTCTGCTGCAATTGAGACAGGCTTCTTGAGGGCTGTAGGAGGCTTCTTGTAGAAGCTAGGCTAACCCATAGCAGGTGAACTACTGTGTCTGCTGTGCCTTGGAGCCTTCAGCCACTTCTTGTTTGATGATAGCAGCTGTCCCTCCTGGGCCAGCTGCTCATTCATGGCTTTCCTCGGTACTTAATTTTCTCAAGGTTGTCTGTAGTGGGGTTACAGCCCAGGAGTTGCTGGAGTCTGGAGTCTTGCTCCTTGTGCTCTACTCTGTGGTCAATTACAGTGTACCATCTGATCTCTTTAGTTTTAACATTTTAAAAGGAAATAAGAAGGTAACCTTTCACGGGTGAGGGTTGACAGCATGCTAGGGGTTGTGCTCTTCAGACTGAAATTTTCTCCTGGCTTATGCCTGTCTCTTTGGCCAAAGAACTCTGGACATGGCCTTGGAGGTGTGTGTCTTCTTTCTTTAGTCTCTTCTCTCAGGCGTTGACCTTTGCTCTTCTATTACTAACATATTTTCACTGAACTAGCCTCCTGTCCTGAGTTTAAGGAGCCTGTTCCAAGTCAATTAAAACTAGGTATGGCCTTCCCTCTTGACCCCAATTCCTACCTCTCTAGTAAGTCTGGTGTTGGACTATTCTAGTGCTTGGCTTCTGTTGTGAAGGAATAGCATGCCTTGTCTTGGACTTGTGTGAGCGTGGTAGTACTGTGGAAGGGTATGGCCAGTTGGAGTGTACCTGGGCAACCTTACTGCAGATGACATGTGTGTGTGTGTGTGTGTAATTCACTTTACTGTTTTTCTGTCTTAATATAGTTGTGAGACAACATAAAAACCAAGCTTAACGACTAGGATTGAACCCATGGCTTTGCTCATTCTAGTCAAGTGCTACTATTGAGCTATATTCCCAGCTCCTAATTCACATCTTTTGGTCAGAAGTATCCTATTTATAATTTGTCCCCTGTGTTATCATTGTACCACTGTGACAGAATGCCTAAGATAAACAATTTGTAAGAATGAAAGGCTTATTTCAGCTCACTGTTTCATAGATTTCTTCAGTCCATGTCTTTTGGCATTGTTGCTCTGGGTCCAGGGAAGCACATAGTGTCATAATAGGAGCAGGTGATAAAAGAATCCTGATTACTTCATGGCACCCAGGAAACAAGGAAATCAAAAGGAAGGGCTTAGGGTCTAAATATGAACTTTAGGAGTATACCTCCAATGATCTAACTTCATCCAAACTTTTAAAGCCAACACCATCCTCTAGTTGCATAGTAGTCTTGGGATCAAGCTTTCAACATGTAGGATACAAGATCCAGATTGTAGTGTATTCCCACAAGAAAATATCCTTCCCACCTGGCACAGATCTTGTGCCTCCATTGCTGGCCTGGATGCCAGATGTGAGTGGGGTGATGGAACTGACGATGATACCGGTTGCTTTCCCTCGATGATCTTCTGTGTGGGTTATTTCCCCGCTTTTCATGTCATGAGAGTGTGTTCAAGCTTTCGCTGTGGACCTCAGGTAGAACTTGAATATATGGGACATTTTCTCATTTCTTTTTGATATGGGGTATCATATAGGTTGGTCTCAAGTTCATAAGCTTCGTGCTTAAGTCTCCCAGCACTGGTTTTACAGGTGTGTGCCATCATGCACAACTTATAGGACCTTTTCAAAGGCACCCTTCTTAGCAGGGCAATCCAGTCTTTGGAGTTGTATGTCCAAAAATGCCCGAGGAATGGTATCTTTGGATTTATATACAAGTTTTAATTTCCATGTCTGTATTTCTTTAGTTTCTTCTTGGACCAAGATGACTGATGGAAACCTTTCCACCTCAATGAATGGTGTAACACTGATGGGCATTTTAGATGGTCGGCCAGGAGACTCACTTCAGGACCTGCAACACCTGAGTGTCAAGGCACCCATATCCCTTTCAGTCCCTGACTATGGACCTGCACTAAAACCTGGTTCTTTGGAAGATCGACACAGCCTTCAATCAGTAGACTCAGGCATTCCTACTCTGGAGATTGGCAACCCAGAGCCTGTCCCCTGCAGTGTGGTTCATGTGAAGAGAAAGCAGTCTGAGTCAGAGGTCATCCCTGAGCGGGCCTTCCAGAGTGCATGCCCCCTGCCATCTTGTGCACCCTCAGCTCCCACCAACAGCGAGCAGGAGCAAGTTGTACGGAAGTCTTCCACATTTCCCAGGACAGGCTATGACTCAGTGAAACTCTATAGCCCCACCTCCAAAGCCTTGAGCCGAAGTGACAATGTCTCTGTCTGTAGTGTGTCTAGTCTTGGCACAGAGCTGTCAACTACACTGTCAGTCAGCAATGAGGACATCTTGGACCTCATGGTCACAAGCAGTTCCAGCGCCATTGTGACCCTAGAGAATGATGATGACCCACAGTTTATTGATGTCACTCTGAACTCCATCAAGGAAACCAGTGACTTACACCAGCAGGATTGTGTTGCTGAGACTGAGGAGGGGAGGAAATTGAAACTATTCCAACCATTCAGTCACTTCTTTACGAGGTAACACCTTCACTATTTGGAGCAGAGCCAGGGCTCCAGATGTAGACCTGTTGCCTTGTGCTTCCTTGTCTCATTGTAGTGTGTCTCCTGTGCATTATTAAGAGCTGTGTCCTACGGACAGTTGTGCCTTTTCTTTGTGCCTCAGAGTACTGTGGAGTAGTATCTGCTGCTAAGTCAGCTGTTTGGCTTCTCACCACCATCTCCTTCTGTGTCCTTGGCTTATTTCAACAGTCTTTGTTGCTTCTTGGCCTCTGGCCTTTTATGGATGGGGTCACCCACGGGTGATTATTATCCTTACTTTGTCATTTACTAATTACTTTGGTTTCTTAGGTTGAGATCATTACCAGCATAAGCAACTCTATTTCTAATTTTCTAATACTTCTCCTAGTAGCAGACACTGGGGCTGGCATTTCCAAGTGCCAGGGCCAGGAAAAAGGCCTTTTCGCGTGTTCTGGCCCTGGCCCTGTTGTTGAGGCATGTGTCATGGCCACCCTGTAGCCACACGATTCTTATTGTGTTGATCCTACCATGTGCACCCTTCCTTTAGTGCCTTGTTACTCAGGTCCCCAACAAGCCTGCTGGGCTTCCTGTGTGTCCTCTAGAACCCTGTGAGAAGAGTTGCTTCCATTTTTCTTCTTGTTTGCGTTCTTATGCTTTTGTTTAACAAGAGTCTGTCTATGGTTCTGTTCTAGGCAGGTCATCTGGGAGACACAGGATGATAGACATGATCTTAGGTCATAAAGGAGGGTGAGCTTATAGTCTGGGGTTGGAATACCACCACCAGTTAGTTACAGAAACTGAGATGCTCTGCATAAGGGTGTGAGGGCTATGGATTGTATGTACAGGATTATAATCAGCCCCATATTTTTCTTTGGAGTCTTCTGGGCTATGATCTTGGCAGGTGGGATCATATGGCACATGTTTCTAGCAAGTCAGTGTTAGACTTTGCAGTACTTGATGTGTTGCTCTGTTAGAGTCAGCCAGAGACATGTGGATCTAGGAACATGTAATAACCTAGAGTTGCTTTGTCAGGCAAATGTGGAATGTCCTCAGTCAACCTAAGACCAGTCCTGAGTGAGATGCTCTTCACATGGCATGCAGTCTTCTGGGGGCACCTTTGTTCTTGATGTGCCAGCTGGTGGGTACCACATACCTCCAGTGGAGTCCTGGTCACAGAACTTGGCATTCAGTGATTACCTTCAGGAACCCTAGGGAGCCCTTGTGTGTCAGAGTCCTTCTGAGACATCCTCTGCTGAGGATCTCATCTGTGTAGCTGGCTGGTTCCTGTTAACTTGGATGAGTGTTTGTAGTTCTCCAGAGTGCCTTATGTGATTCCTCAGATCAATCTCAGAGGGGAAAGGGAAAGGAGACAGATTTTTTTAGTCACTTAGGGGACAGGGATTCTCAGCAAACCTGGAAACCCTTTTTTAAAATAGAGGTGAAGTAGCATAGTGGGAACAGCTTGGTTTACAAGTCACATCCTAGCTGTGTGACCTTGAACATCATTTGCCCTCACTGAGGTTAATGAATCCCTAGCAGAGTACTGAGGAAAGGTACTGGGTACCTGGTATGTCATTGGTCCTCCTCAATCACCTATGTTATCCCCATCATCATGGTGTTTGCTGTCACAGCTCATTTTCCCCAGAATTGAAGAGCCCAGTTGTGGTTGTAGAATTAAGTGGATTAATATGTGCAAAGTTCAGTGCAGATTCTGACACATGGATGAGATCTTTGTTAGGGTCACTGTTACTGTGATGAAACACCATGGCCAAAAGCAAGTTGGAGAGGAAAGGGTTTATTTTTATTTGCCTCACTCTTCCATATTACTGTACATCATTGAAGGAATTTAGGACAGGAACTCAAATTGGGCAGGAACCTGGAGGCAGGAGCTGATACAGAGGCCATGGTGGTGGTGGTGGGTGCTGCTTACTGGCTTGCTTAACATGACTTTCTCAGCCTGCTTTCTTATAGACCGGAGTAATACCAGCCCAGGAATAGCACCACCGACAATGGACTGGGCCCTCCCCCATCAGTCACTAATCAAGAAAATGCCCTACAGCTAGATATTATGGAGGCGACTTTAGCTTGTGTCAAGTTGACATAAAGCTATCCAGCACAGATGACTTTACATATCAGTTGTTAGGGTCTATCATGGCTTTTCCCTGATTTATTGCATATTGGGGATATGGTTGTCTGCTGAAGTCTCTTCCCCTTTGGAGGAAATGCCTTTCATTTTGCAGTTTCTAGACCCCTCTTATTTCTTGGTTCCCTGCCTGCCTCTCTATCTTTATCCAGCTCTGACACTGTTACAGGGAGCCACACTGAAGCACTGAAGCAGATGGACTATAAAAACAGATGAATCCAAGTGAGAGGGCAGTGCACTGAGTCCAGTGGTGCCCTTCCCCTTTCTAGAGTCTCAAAGTCTTAAAGAAGAGTTCCAACCTAGAGTTAACTTTAAGGGACAGGTTCAGTGGGACACACACTGAACACAGGCAAGTAAGTATAGTCACGGGACTGCCTGGAGGGAGTACTAGAGGACTGAGCAACCACCAGGAGGACTTCTGGGAGTGTCAGAACTGGGAGCTGCAAACGAGTGAATGAATGAACGAGCGACAGAACGACAACAGCCGTGGCTTCCAGAAACGTTCATAAGAAGTCCCTCTGGGAAAGAGCTCCTCTGTCCCAGCCAACATCCACTGCTACAAAGGAAAAAAGGCCATCTAACATATAAAGGAAGACCTATCAGAATTACCCCAGCTTCTCATTGGAAACAATGAAAGCCAGAACATCCTGGACAGGTTTTATGCAGATACTAAGAGACCATAGATGCCAGCCAAGACTACCCAGCAATGCATTCAATCACCATAGACGGAGAAAACAAGATATTCTGTGACAAAACCAGATTTAAATAATACCTATCCACAAATCTAGCCCTGTACAAAGTACTAGAAGGAAAACTCCAATGCAAGGAAATCGGTTACATCCACAAAAACACAGACAATAGATGATCTCACAGCAGCAAATCCCAAAGAAAAGAAATGCACACACAATGCCACCACTAACGACAAAACAAAGAATAGCAGAAACTACCAATCACTGGTCATTAATACCCTTTAATATAAATGTACTCATTTCACCTATAAAAAGGCACAGGCTAACAGATTGGATATGAAAACAGAATCTATACCTCTGCTGCATACAAGAAATAAACAAAGCAAGCTAGTGTAGCTATTCTAATATCTAACTAAATAGACTTCAAACTAAAATCAATCTAAAGAGGTGAAGAAGGAAATTTCATATTCATCACAGGGAAAATCCATCAAGAGGAAGTCTCAATTCTGAATATCTATGCCCCAAATACAAGGGCACCCACATTTGTAAAAGAAACATTACTAAAGCTTAAATCACACATTAAGCCCCACACACTAATAGTGGGAGACTTCAACACCCCACTCTCACCAGACAGGTGTAGCAGACCGAAACTTAATAGAGAAAGAAAGGAACAGATATTATGACTCAAATGGAATTAACAGACATCTATAGAACATTCCACCCAAACACAAAAGAATATCCCTTCTTCTCAACACCTCATGGAAACTTCTCAGAAACTGACCACATACTTGATAATAAAGCAAACCTTAACAGATACAAAATAATTGAAATAACACCATGTATCTTACCAGATCACCATGGTTTAAAGTTAGAATTCAACAACAAGACTTCAGAAAGTCCACAAACACATGGAAATTGAACAATGCTCAACTGAATCACCACTGGTTCAAGGAAGAAATAAAGACTTTCTAAAATTTAATGAAAATGACTGTACAACATACCCTAACTTATGGGGCACAATGAAAGCAGTGCTAAGAGGAAAGTTCATAGCACTAAATGCCTACATAAAGAAGCTGGAGAAATCCCATACTAGTGAATTAACAGAACACCCAAAATCTCTAGAACAAAAAAAAGCAAACTCACTCAGGAAGATTAGACAGTTTGAGAACTGAAATCAATAAAATAGAAACAAAGAAAACAATACAAAGAATCAATGAGACAAAGAGTTGGTTCTTTGAGAAAATCAACAAGATTGACAAACCTTTATCCAAACTAACCAAAAGGCAGAGAGAGAATATCCAAATTAACAAACTCAGCAATGAAAAGGGGGACATAAACAGACACTGAGGAAATCTAGAGAATCATCAGGTCATACTTCAAAAACTTCACAAAATTGGAAAATTTAAAGGAAATGGTCAATTTTTTGGATAAGTACCACATACAAAACTAAATCAAGACCAGATAAGTTAAATAGACCTATAAACCTTAAGGAAATAGAAACAGTCATCAAAAGCCTCCCAACCAAAAAAAGCCCAGAAGTGCTAATACTCATACTCCTCAAATTGTTTCATACAATAGAAGCAGAAGGAATACTGCCAAACTTTTTATGAGGCTGCAGTTACCCTCATACCCAAACCTTTTAAAGACACATTAAGAATTACAGACTAATCTCCCTCATGAACACTAATGCAAAAATACTCAATAAAATACTGCCAAATCGAATCCAAGAACACATCAGAAATATCATTCACCATGATCAAGTAAGCTTCATCACAGAAATGCAGGGATGGTTCAACATACAAAAGTCTGTCAACGTAATCTACCATATAAACAAACTGAAAGAAATAAATCACATGATCATCTCATTAAATGCTGAGAAAGCCTTTGACAAAATCCAACACCTTTTCATGATCAAAGCCTTGGAGAGATCATGGAAACAAAGAACATTCCTAAACATAATAAAGGCAGTATACAGCAAACCAACAACCAACATCAAGTTAAATGGAGAGAAACTCAAAGCGATTCCACTAATATCAGGAACAAGGCAAGGCTGTCTTCTCCATATCTATTCAATATAGTACTGGAAGTCCTAGCTAAAGCAGTAAGATAACAAAAGGGGATACAAATTGGAAAAGAAGTAGTCAAACTTTCACTATTTATGTGCTGGTAATATGATAGTATACATAAGTGACCCTAAAAAATTCTACCAAGGAATGCCTATAATTCATAAACATCTTCAGTAATGTGGCAGGATACAAGATTAACTTAAAAAAAAATCAGTAGCCCTCCTATACATAGATGATATATGGACTGACAAAGAAATCAGAGAAACATCACCCTTCACAATAGCCACAAACAACATAAAATATCTTGGGATAGCTCTAATCAAACAAGTGAAAGAACTGTATGACAGAGCTTTAAGCCTTTGAACGAAATTGAAGAGGATATCAGAAAGTGGAAAGACCTCCCTTGCTCATGGATAGGTAGAATTAGCATAGTAAAAATAGCAATCTACCAAAAGCAATCTACAGATTCAGTGTAATACCCACCAAAATTCTAGCACAATTCTTCACAGAATTGAAAGAACAATAATAAATTTCATGTGGAAAAATAAAAAAACCCAGGATAGCCAAAAAGAACTCGTACAGTAAACATGGAGGCATCACCATCCCTGACTTCAAGCTCTATTATAGACCTACAGTAATGAAAACAGCTTGGTATTGGCATAAAAACAGACTGGTGAACCAATGAAATGTAATTGAAAACCCTGTTATTAACCTATACACCTATGAACATCTGTGGAAAAAAGAAAGCATATTCAATAAATGGTGCTGATATAACTGAATATTGACATGTAGAAGAATGCAAATAGATTCCTATCTATCCCCATGCACAAAACTCAAGTCCAAATGGATCTAAGACCTCAACATAAATCCAATCACACTGAATCTCATAGAAGAGGAAGTGGGAAGAACACTTGAACGCATTGACACAGGGAACCACATCCTAAATACACCAGTAGCACAGACATTAATAAATGGAACCTCCTGAAACTGAGAAGCTTCTGCAAAACAAAGGACATGGTCAACAAGACAAAATGGCAGTGTACAGAATGGGAAAAGATCTTCACTAACCCCACATCTGACAGAGGGCTGATCTCCAAAATACAGAACTCAAGTAATTAGACATCAGACTACCAGATATTCCTATTAATAAATGAGGTACAGATTTAAATAGAATTCTCAACAGAAGAATCTCAAATGGCCGAAAGATATTTAAGAACTGTTCAACATCCTTAACCATCAGAGAAATGCAAATCAACAATTCTGATCAACAATTCTGATATACCATCTTTTTTCTTTCTTTCCTTCTTTCTTTCTTTCTTTCTTTTTTTCTTTCTTTCTTTTTTTTTTGGTTTTTTGAGACAGGGTTTCTCTGTAGCTTTGGAACCTGTTCTGGAACTAGCTCTTGTAGACCAGCCTGGCCTTGAACTTACCGAGATTCACCTGCCCCTGTCTCCCGAGTGCTGGGATTAAAAGCGTACGCCCCCAACACCCAGCCCTGAGATACCATTTTATACCGATCATAATGGCTAAGATCAAAACACTGATGACAGCTTATACTGGAGAGGATGTGAGGTAAGGGGAACACTCCCCCATTAATGTGGGAGCGCAGACTTGCACAGCTGCTGTGGAAATCTGTATGGCAGTTTCTCACAAAATTAGGAATCAATCTACTTTAAGACCCAGCAATACTACTTTTGGGCATATACCTAAAGGAGGCACACTCACACCAGAAGGACATTTGCTCAACTATATTCACAGTAGCATTATTCATAATAACCAGATCCTGAAAACAGTCAAGATGCCCCTTAACAGAAGAAAATGTGGTACATTAACACAGTGGAGTACTACTCGGCGGTAAAAAAAACAATGACATCTTGAAATTTGCAGGCAAATGGTTGGAACTAGGAAAAAAAAACGTCCTGAGTGAGGTAACTCAGACTCATAAAGACAAATATAATATGTACTCGTAAGTGGATCTCAAACATAAAGCAAAGGCTAACCAGCCTACAGTCTACAACCCCAGAGAAGCTAGAATCTCATCCAGAAACAGATGGAAGCAGATGCAAAGATTCACAACTAACCACTAGGAGTACAATCAAAGAGAGGGAGGAGTGATGATATGAACAAAGGGGTCAAGGCCATGATGGGGAAACCTACAGATTCAGCTGACCCAAGCTAGTGGGAACTCACTGACTCTGGACTGACAACAGGGGAACCTGCATAGGACCAATCTAGGCCCTTTGAATGCAGGTGTCAGTGGTGTGACCTGGGCAGTATATGGAGCCACTTAGGCACAGGAGGGGGGGGGGAGCCTTGGTCCTGCCTCAGTGAGGCAATGGGACAGACTTAGTTGACTTTCCAGGGGAAGCCTTATCCTCTCTGAGGAGTGGATGGGGGGGGGTGAGTGTGGGGGAAGCAGGAGGAGAGGAGAGAGGGGGAGCTGGGATTGGTATGTAAAAATACACACACACACACACACACACACACACACACACACAATCACAGAGAATGTTCAAGAATGCAGCCCAGAGCTTAGCCGAGGTGCTCAGATGACTCTGGACTGCAGCAGTGTTTGTGCAGGGTGGACCAGGACTAGAACTGGTCCTATGGGGATTCCAGAACAGGCCATACATTTATTCCTTGTCTGGCCTCTCACCCTTCTGCATTCTGCTCCCTACAGCCTCAGTGATCTGTAGAAAAATGTATGGGTGGTATTGTGGGAAGCCGCTCTCAGGGAATATGGCTCCAGATAGAGGAAGTAGTAGAGATGGTCAGAGAGCTTCTGAATCTGACTTCTTGATGAGGTTCCTACGTGAGACAGGAACAGTGGAGTAGTAGTTGCCCCATGGAACTGTTTGTTCTTCCTTTACTTGCTATAACCTATACCTGTGTACCAGATTACTATAGACATGGTAGATGTCTTGGGAGGGTGGGCACTGCAGTTGGGAGCACTGGTTCAAGGCTCAAGTGGACTAGGTTTATTGTCAACTCTCCTTCATAACTGTGTGACCTTGAACATCTTTAATGGAGGAAAACAGCTCAAGTAAGATTAAATAACTAAGGCATCTAGCTTCCTGGGATTACTTAAGTAGTAACTTTCTCTGGTTTGATTTTTTTTGTTTGTTTGGTTTTTTGTTTTTTTTGAGACGGTTTCTCTGTGTAGCAGCTCTAGCTGTTCTGAAACTGGCTCTGTAGACTAGGCTGATCTGGAACTCACAGAGATCCACCTCCCTCTGCCTTCCAAGTGCTGGGACTAAAGTGCGTGACACCACTGCCTGACCTTGAACAAATACTTTGTTTCCTAATGCACTTTCCAGCTTTTGATCCCATACTGTACATTCTTCAGTTGCCCAGTAACTTAGAGCAGGATTTCTACACCAGGCATTGTTGATGTTTGAGATGGATACTTGTCTGTGGGCAGCTGTTCTGTGAGTGTTGAAACAATCCTGACCTCTGCCCACTAGATATTGGCATCATCCTCCAGTTGTGAAGACCAAAATGTCTCTAGACATTATTGCCACATGTCCTGGGGTGGAGATGGGTGAAGAGTGGGAGAATCACCAACCTTTCAGACACACCGGGCTAACAGGTTATAACTGTTGGTACATTTATTAGTGTTTGAGCGGAATCATGAGCTCACATGGGGGATCCTACGATTCCAGTGTAGTAGAACCCAGAGAGCAGTGGGTGAGGAGTTCAGTAGCATGCCTTTGATGTGGCTACTTTCCTCAGGTGATGGGGTTGGTTTTCAGAAGCCAAAGGTTTAATCTGCTAATCTGCACCAGTCTAGGAAGTAATAGTTGCTTTCCTTGCTTAAATCTTCTGTCATGTGGTCTCTTTTAAAAACTCTCAGAGGAGGTGATCACAGAGAGTCCTTTGTTAAAAATGTCCAACTGAAGGCAAAGCAGCAAAAAAAAAAAAAAAAAGAAGCCTGAAAAGAAAGAAATGTAAAATAAAGCACATTCCTTTAATCCTAGCACTCAGGAGTCAGAGGCAGATGGAGGCCCAAGTTTGAGGCCAGCCTGGTCTACAGAGTGAGTTCTAGGACAGCCCAGGCTACACAGAGAAATCCTGTCTCAAAAAACAAACAGATCAAAACCAAAACAATATCAACAAAATGAAGGCAGAGCAGGACCTTGTCAAAGGAAGGTATGGGGTAGAGACAGCCTTTGGGGATGCACCTGACTGTGTTCAAAGGAAGGTATGGGGTAGAGACAGCCTTTGGGGATGCACC